>OX104062.1:493634-511151 GCA_944474145.2 Dicrocoelium dendriticum
ATGTGGGAAGCCCAATCACTTCGCCTGCTGCTGTCAGTCGACAGATGTCAGTGCACTCGTTCCAGACAAATCAACAGAAGACACCGAACAATCGATTGGTAACGTGTCTCGGAAAGCGTCGCAGAAGTGTGTCTATGCAAGTCTTCTGATCGATGGACTGTCTGTGCGATTCCAGTTAGACACAGGCGCGACGATCAATATTTTGCCCAGAAAGCACTGCCGCGGCGTGCAAATTCAATCGGATCAAGATTATTTGCGCATGTGTAATGGTTCCAGACTCAAGCCAAAGGGCTCAGCGCCAATTGAAGTGGTCAATCCGAGAGACGGGATTTCGCATCGTCTGCAGTTCGTGATCGTGGATGAGGATCTCAAGCCGATTCTCGGCATTGATTAGATTTTCTCTCTTGGCTTTGTCATTTTTAACCATGATCATTTTGTGTACGCTTGTCAGAGTGAAGCCGATGTTAGTGACCTGTATCCGTCTGTGTTTAGCCCGGGTTTAGGGGAATTTGAGGGTACCGCTCACCTGTCGTTAGATCCCTTGGTACGCCCGATTGCGTTACCTGCTAGGAGAGTCACATTTGCGCTACGTGACCGATTTTCCGCGGAATTGAACAAGCTGGTTATGCAGGGTGTGATTGCGTAGGTTGATAAGCCAACAGACTTGGTTAGCCAGGTCGCAAGCATTACGAAGAAAAATGGCGAACTACGCGTATGTATAGACCCGAAGCCACTGAATGAGGCCCTGCGTAGAGAACATTATGCGCTACCGACGTTAGAAGATGTTTTACCGCGTTTGACAAAAGCTAAGTTTTTCACGAAAGTAGACCTTTCTTCCGCATTCTGGCACCTTGTTCCAGACGACGAATCCAGTTCCTCACCACATTTGCTACACCGTTCGGACGTTATCGTTGGCTGCGATTACCGTTTGGCCTGAAGGTGTCTAGCGAAATTGTCCAAAAGCGTTTGGTGCAAGCAATAGATGATTTAGATGGCGTAACCTGTGTGGCAGATGACGTTCTGATTTACGGTTCTACCGAAGAAGAGCATGACACTAAGCTACACCGGTTCCTGAGGCGTTGCGTGCAAAAGAACATCAAGCTAAAACGCGAGAAAGTAGAGCTGCGGAAAGAGGAGGTGATTTTCCATGGGCATGTGTTAACATTCGACGGAATCAGGGTTGACCCAGGGAAGATTAAGGCGATACAAGAGATGCCGTCCCCTAAGGATGTGAAGGCAGTCCATCGCCTTAACGGTATGATGAATTATTTAAGCCGGTTCCTACCAGGACTCGCTGATGTCATGACTCCGATTAGGCAGTTAACTCACAAAGGAGTAAATTGGAGCTGGGGGAAGGAACAGGATTTGGCTTTCGCAACCATTAAGAACCTTATCAGTAATGCGCCCGTACTCGGATATTACGATCCGGCACAACCATTGGAGGTACAGTGTGATAGTAGCCAGAGTGGAATAGGTGCTGTTCTGTTGCAGAACGGAAGACCTTTGGATTTCCGCAGTCGAGCACTCACAGAGGCCGAGACGCGGTACGCACAGATCGAGAAAGAGATGCTGGCAGTGGTCTATGCCACGGAGCGTTTCAATGATTATACTTTTGGAAGAAAGACAACCGTGTACACTGATCATAAGCCGCTGGTGTCGATAGGCACTAAACCACTGAATAACGTTCCTCGCCGTCTGCAGCGTATGCTTATCCGGCTCCAAAAGTATGACATTGACATTGTGTACACACCTGGCACACAGATGTTCATCGCGGACGCTCTGTCGAGAGCACATCCGCCAGTGGCCGAACATCAGCTAGAAGAGATCGAGACAGTTTGCATGGTGCAGCATCTGGCAGTGACAGAAAACCGTTTGAAAGACATAAGGCGTTTCCCGGAGGAAGACCAAACTTTTGCAGCTTTGCGAGACGTTATCCTCAACGGGTGGCCAGAAACAAAGAAGCAGCTCCCGAAGGAATTAACACCCTACTTCAATTTTCGGGACGAACTCACTCTCTGTGACGGTCTGCTGTTCAAGGGAAGTCGAATCCTAATCCCTTCTTCTCTCCGAAAGGGGATGCTGGAGCATGTTTATCGCGCTCAACTGGGTGCAAATTACACCATTAATCGAGCAAGAGAACTGATGTTCTGGTCAGGAATGACAGGGCAGATCAAGGATCATGTGTCTAACTGTGAGGCGTGCCGTTCGCACGACATTCGGCAAACGAAGGAACCGATGATGCTGCATGATGTTCCGGACCGACCGTGACAAAAGGTAGCAGTGGAGCTATTCTGGGACAACGGAAAGGATTACTTACTCACGGTCGACTACTATAGTGCTTACTTTGAAATCGATTTACTCACCACCAACACCACGGAGGCAGTAATCAACAACCTCAGATGTCAATTCGCATGGCACGGGATACCGGAAGAGCTAGTCTCGAACAACGGTCCCCAGTTCAGCAGCAGGGCATTCCAGGTTTTCGCAACCAAATGGGAATTCGCACACCGGCAAACCAGTCCCTATCACAATCAAATGGGAAGGCAGAGTCGGCAGTGAAGCAAGCCAAGCGACTATTAGCGAAGGCTAGAGATACTCGGGAGTACCCATACCTCATGCTACTGGAGAGTCGCAACACTCCTTCAACGGATATCGGCCTGAGCCCAGTGCAGCGCCTATACAGTCGAAGGACCAGAACTGTGATGCCTGCATCCGCAACACTTCTGCGCCCTATCACGCCACAATTTGAGAAAGTACAGAACAATTTGAAAAGGCGAATGGCTACTCAGAAACGGTACTACGACAACGGCGCACGGGAATTACCTGAGCTGACCGTGGGGGAAGAAGTATGGGTTGAACCAATTCCCGATGGACAGGAGCGGTGCAGAAAAGGAGTCGTGGCTGCGAAAGTCGGTGAAAGGTCATACGAAGTAAATGTTGGAAGGAAGAAGCTGAGAAGAAACCGAGTACAGCTGAGGAGATGTCCGAGGCGACAGCATGAATCAGGGAGAGAGCGTTATACTGCGTGCGGCAATGAGGCGACATCGGCAGATCCAACAAAGAGGACGCGGAGTGGTAAAGTGTATGGACTATTTAGCAAAGTACAGCAGCAAGAACATGAAAAAAGGGAGGATGTGATGGGAGTGTGCACTCGAACGAACGTGCGGTGCCAGCCCAGCAAGAAAGCCGTTAGGCTGCCGCAAGGAATGGCGGCAGCTGATAGGACGTTCACACATTCCTCCATGCACACTGATTGGCCAACAGTTGGACGCATTGGAGTGAGTTTGTTTGACTGAATCAAAGGAAAAATGTCATGCATTCACAAAGATCGTCAATTATGGATCCAACTAGCTGTTTATACCGATATGTTTCACTCGCCCTCTGCCTGCGTTTTCGCCTGGTCCTTTTGTTTGCAGAATATACGTTTTGTCCCTGAAGGACCGATATTTTACAGAAGCAAAGACACATAACTGTGTGATGCCCTCTGGTATTGCTGGGTAAATGCAGCTATTCCAGTTGTCATCTCTGTGCAGCGCTCATGAAAAAGCTTAGATAGCTTATTGAGACAATTGGGCAGAGAACGAGTTGCAATGCCTCGCTGTCGGAATCGATCGTGTTCCCTAGCAAGTTTCAATGAGCCCTGTCCCTTGGTCAAAGAATATAGTCAGTCTTGCTACCCGACTCTCCATAACTGTGCCACTTAATCTGACACACCCTAACCTCTTATTCGGGCTACTCATCCTCGCCGTGACTACTAATGCTCCATTAAGAGTGGACACATCAACAGATTCGGTCATGACACCTGCAACTCGGAGCCGCGAGCAACCTAGAGCAGAGAAAATGGGTAGTTTACTTTCTGATAGCCTCGATAACCACACCTGGAGGGACTCACGCAGGTCCATCTTCTGTACCGAGCACACGTGGGCCAACGCACTTTTCACGGTCAACTCCAGTGAAACATTCTAAACAGCCCAAGCCACTAGCAACCACTAATGACAAAACTCTCCGGCACACCTACGTACCTGAGTAACAATCTGGCACAATAAAGGGCAAGTTGCTAGATTTTCGCAACCAGTAGACTTCCACCTGCGACGCTATTAGTATTCGGGTTTGGCCCACTATACTGAGACGCGTAGCCCGCCACGCGCTCTCAGTGCACTATGGTTGACCTCAAATTCTTCGAGTACCAGTGAACTCAGCAGATGTGAGAGAGGCTGTTGGGCTCGCAGCAGTTCGTCTTCGCAACTTATAGAGCTGAGCCCGCATATTACCCGATCTTCCTTTGAAAGATTGCGCACAGGAAGCGGGTAACCAAGGCGGCAGCAATAGCAAGAAAAAGATATTTGTTCACGGCCTTTTGGAGCTTCCGGATCACTCTAATCACGAAGTGCAACCACTTGGCTGAGAGCAGTGGTGCTAAGTCCAGAAAGTACTTTCCCTGGACAAAGTTATCGCAAAAACCTTGATAAGGATTTTTCATCACAAAACCACAAGGGCTACGATCCAATGAAGGTAGTGATACACACCAAAGCGAAAACTCTAGTCCTATTGGATAACTAATCGCTGTTGCGTGCCAGGTTGCCAAAAGAAATTGGAATAAAGACGGCAGTTGCATGGCCAAGCTTGATTAGCAATTCAGTGGAAACTGCCTCGACAGTCCCACAGAGAGATAGACGCAACAACACCTATGGCACACAACAGTATACAGCCAATTATGATAAGACATCCGTAAAGCCATGCAGCTCCAACTGAATTTCCTGAACCGATTATAAACCCACCGCTTAACAATCGGATTGAGAACAAATAAGAATTTGACATCCATCAACACAGTCCTAGCATCCAACCCTATCCGATTTGTATGCTAACGCCCTAGCATTTCATCGTACGTTGGCCAAACCTACAGAAATTATGACTCACAACCGCGGAAACTCATCATGGTTAAACAGACCTAGTTCCACCTTAAGACAACCGATTCTGAACGCGATTTACCCGGTATGTCGCAGCTTATGAACGACATAACTGAAAGTGGTGATGTCATCCATTTTCATAATACAAACCTCCGATGTGAAGTTATTGATCAACCAGAAATCCGCCCCCTGGTTCCTTTTGGTGCCAACTATCGTTATGGAACAAGGATACATGCTTAGAAACCGTGAGTTACCGTCCACCAAGCTCTAAGTTGGAAAGAAACTCAAAGCCGAACGTTTACAGGCTGCTTTGAACAAGTCCTACAGCCACATTTCTATTGCGGAAGACTGTAATATGCACAACATGGGAACGACAGTAAACGATGGTGCACAGTTTAATACCTGTTTGCAAGAGCTGCTTGATAACCACCTTCTGTAAAACCAAGTGACTTCTCCAGCGAAATTTCGATCTGCTCCCAAGGTCGATGGAATAGTTGCAATTAAACCAGTGGGTCGCATTTACCATGTTCCTCAACTGTTCGACTATGGCTGCTATGTCGATTGTCTGAACAGAAGGCCGATGAATCATATCCTGTCACGCATTACAACGTGTTATTCACACTACGTAAGGATAACTTTAGTGCCTTTCTGACCGAAAAACCCTAAATCTCGCCTAGGAAACGTCCAGAAAGACGTTTAGCACACTGGTATTGTACGCGACAACACAGCAGTCTTCACATGGTCAAAGCAAAATCTGTGTATCTTACCAAATATAAGTCAACATTTTAGCTACCAACAGAATAACTGCAATATCAAAGGTGTCCAGAGTCGTAAGTCCCTATATGCGCCCACCCCACGAATTACAAAAAGAAACAATATTTCTCCGCGACTTTAACGTCTACAGAAGAGAAAGCCGTCCAAGAATCATGGGCTTGCATTCGGTAATATACGGCAAGCCATTTCGTGACAGCAGAACACGTAAATGTAGGTCCCTGAGGGGTTTGGCATGTCGACGTCACGCGAAATATCCGAATGACGGAACCTGAACTGCATAAGTGGCACAGTGTAAATTTGTGTAAAATGGATCTGCTCCGCTTCCGTTCTGAACTGGACATGCTGAGATCGCACTAGAGCCCTTTGTGATTATTAGATCGATTAATCGCTCGGCACAGCGTGATAGCATTAGCGGAAAATAAGAAATCGCAGGCAGTTTGTCTCACTAGGTCACTTATGGGAACCAAGAGTAGGAAAGGCCTTAGCACATTGTCATGAGGTATATCAAACTCCAGTTCAATTGAGCCTGACAGGAATCCTCTGAGTCCTATCCCTAACCGACGTTCATGTAGAATGTTACATACGTAAGCCAACATTATGCCTGCATTATTATAGTTACGAAGTTTTAGATGTAGCATTCAAACGATTTGGATAATTCTAGGTAGATAGCATCGAGCCTGGCTTCACTGTCAACTGCCTCGGTCCAGCTACTACGTACAATTACCAGCTTTCTGATGGATGAGCGATACTAGCGGAGACCTTGTTGCTTCGGGGCTGATATGCTGCAGTTCTCTAGGCAATACAGCCGTGCTTCTGCGATGATCCATTCTTTAACCTTATGAAGCACAGAAGGCTGTATGATCAGATGGTAATTGACAAGGTCACTGCGGCGCTTTCCTTTATGAATATGAGTGATGAACTTTCGTGTTTATATTGGTGGAACGACAACTTGTGGCAACTGACCCGTGTAGTGTTCCGCAAATATACCTCCTGTCCGGTGCGTTGTCTTTTTGACTCGTGGGGCGCAAATCTAAGAAGTCCAACGCCTGGGGACACAACACTTGAAAAAATAAGATAAATAACAGTGTCGGCAAAAGAACGGGCGGGATACATGCCGTATCAAGATGTTTGCATGGGCACATGTGTGAGTATTCTGACCTGGCGTTTAAGTGGGTTATGACACCGTCCAACGTTTGTACTGCACTCATGCTATAATCTGATGATCATATGCTATATCCCATTGTGTGAATACGTTAGGGTATCCTCAAGGCATTTTTCTATAATGATACTAGGAGGAACTAATTACATGCACTGGGAGGAACGTCCAGTGCTGTGACACTCGAATAGAAAAATATTGCGTTGCCATTTCAGTAGGTTGTACTTCGTAACCAATCGAACCGGATTAACTTCCCGTGTGCAGTGGGCATGTTTTTGCAGAATTATTGCCTAAAGAAAGTGATTTGTACTACCCAACTTGTTTTAGCGCTTTTCGTGCTTCTATCCAGATGCGCCACCCTGTTATTTTTTAACAGTTTTCACTGTTGCAACATTGTGATCGATTAAGTATTCTCCGCGTCATCTGGTGGTCCTAGAATTACTTCCATAGGATCAATTTGAACGAAGCTACGAGTCAACCTGTGTTTTCAATTGCGTTTGCCAATGGCTGGCACTGGTCGCTGACATCCACCCACTACAATCCAATTCGAACGGCTTCGCCCTGCAGGAACCAGTGTGGATCAATAAACTAGCCAAACTCTGTGTAGTGCGTCCTTATAGTGCCACACGCATCTACGGTAACCAACGTCGAGCTTGAGACGGGGACAAACAAAGCGAGCACCACTTGCTGTCGGTCTCATATGGTCAGACAAGTGCAGTATGCGCGTGTAACAACGGCTCTCAATGGAACTGCATCCACCTAACCGAAAATGTGGTGAGTCGAAATGTGCACGAGGGGTCTGCAGGGAATTACTCGCGTACAAACGGTCGGCTTAAAAGTAAACACAAAGTTTACGCAAAGCAGACCTCTTATTCTTCCACCAACGCACACTGCCTTCTCAGCAAACTGGTAAAGCTTCAGGTACGTCATGCTAGGACGTTGTGGAACCTCAACAGGATAACCAAGACATGGTTGAGTGAATCGTTCTGGACACAGAAATCGTACCACCTGGAATGTCCGTGCTGCATATTACTTTGCCGAATAAAGAAGCAGGTGTATTACTTGATTACTGATTTAGCTGCCTCTTGTTCTAGTCGATGAACCAGATGCCCAGATTATCGACGCCCGTTGGTGTCGTCTAAACACAAGACATGGTGACACAATTTCAGTTGGCATGGTCAGTTTCGGGAAAATCGCCTAGTTTTCATTATGAACCTACCCTTGCACAGGCACATCGTTACATCCTTCTGATTGAGGACTTCAATCTTCACGTGTAGAATCCCCAGCCTGTTTCGATGCAAAATTCTAAATGAAAATATATCAGCTAATCATTGGATTACCACCGCACAACCATCCTACCTATCTCACAATATTCAGCAAGAGAACAAATCATGTACCTTCAGTCTTGTGTTCCCTAGCGAGGAGCTTGTGATGGAACTAGTATCGTTAGCTAGTCCTTTGGGCTGCAGCGATCAAACAACACACTTATGCAACTGTATCTCTTAGGCAGAGTTTTCCGCAGACAACGCCCGATGACTCTCGGCTGCTTATCGATTACGCTGTTCTGATTATACTCATTATGTACTTGGCCGGTCCTTTATAGCTGAACTATCCCCCGACGTCTCCTGGTGGGGTTTTGTTCAGCAATTCAGCAATACACGCCTGGCAGCACTGGCACAAGCACCACCTCACAGTACTTGAACTGCCCCAATGAAGGGCAACCAAGGATGTAACATGTCTGTTTCATCTCCTTTACCAACTAAGGTTGCAAAACCTTTGGGTCTATAGTGGACAATACCGAAGCCCACGTGGCGATTTACTAATGACATACTTTATCCTAAGGAATCTAAAACATGCTTTTAGTCATCTCCTCAAGCTGAAGCACAATACAACTCTGAGAGGTCACCAGCTAATGCTGACCACACAGCATAGCCGTTTGGATTGTCGCCAGAATCCCTTTCCATCGCGTGTGCCAACCAGGGAACATCCTCCCAAATTACGTTGTTTCTTCCCCACATTGACGGCAATCAAAGATGGTCTAGACTGTGCACTCATGCATTTACATTAGGCCATATAATCCACCATATCCGGGCGTCAATCTAGCACTACAAAACAATCTGTGTACTTTCAACTTCAGCACATAATTTTTTAAAAGCTACTACTGGATTTACTTAACCCATCCATCCAAGCAAGCTGAAAACGAGGAAGCGTTGTCAATTCTCTTCTTTATTTATTTATTTCTCACGTATTACATGAACTAGAAACACTTACCTTTGTATGCGCGCATGCCATTTGCATCTCAAACTACCACCACACAGCCATGCGGTTAAAGTTGTAATCGCTCAAACTGACGATTCAATTATCCCTTGCTCTAGTTTTGCTCACTGTAACCACCATACGGAAACGGTCAAGTACCTGCTTTTCACCCTTGAGAAATATTTGTGCATTGTTTACTGTTCTCTTTAAGCTGGTGATGGTGAGGTGTTGTGGCTGACTTTCAAAAGATGGTGGCGTGGGTTTCCTACGATCTGATACACCATTATGAGATCGCTCTGTGGACACACATAACGTCCACCGTACGTTTTTAGTTTTCAGCTTGAGCAATTAGGGTAGATGTGACAAACCTTTGCCGTTCTTCCTCACCCTGCGCTCGGCGTTATTGTGTGCCTTGTGATGCTTCTTCCAGGAATGACATCCTTGGACAGCTTATTCCAAGTGTACTTTCGCGTACACACCCAGGCATTTTCGGAAAGATTGAGGTTTCGCACTTCCCAAACATCCTACTATTGAGGTCAAAGTGCTGGTTTGCTTACCTCGCGGACTTTTCAGTCTGCGTCTAACAACCACGATTATCTTGTACTCTGAGATTGCACGCATGGGAAGCCCATTGTAGCAATTGCAGCATAGGCCAATAGTCGTACGTGTTCTGATGGCGCATGTTCTGCATTTTTTAGTTGGCGGCTTTAAACTGTGGGACGTACTCGATGAACTATGTGCATGCATTATCCAGATCAGCTTCTAGGACTGTGGGATCATCCATTGTAGTGATAGCACACCATATATTTAGGTCAGCAGTGAATAGTAGGGAATTTAAAGATAGTGAGGTCTTTTACGAAGACCAAGGTGTGTTAGGACCCGATTACTGAGCCGTTAGGTAAGCCGAATAAACTTCGTTTGGTTCGGATATGGCGCTGCTAGCCCTCAAATTCGGATTGCCTATCCAAGCCAGAACGGAATAGCGGATTCCATAATTCTGAGTTCCGCGCAGTAAGATGTAATAGTCCGGACAAGCGAATGCCTTTGATAAAGCCTGGTGGCCGGTATCTACTTATAATATTCTACCATTTAATGTAGAACCTTCTGGCGTTGTTCGACTACGCCAAAGACATGACTACTCGTATTGGATTGAAGCACAAAGCTTGCAGACCAGCTACCAGGAACCTGACCTTGGTATGCTCGTACGGAATGGCCTAAATCGTTCAAAACAGGCTGACGCAATTGCGAAAAGTGGCAGCTGGCACCTTGGAGGGCTGCACAGAGCTTTTGTGAGTTTTGGCCCGTCAATCTTCCCAATGATGCACAATTCCTACGTGCGCCTTCACATTGAGTACGCCATCCAAGTTAGGCAAACTCGATTGAAGCGTGGCCTAGAGGTGTTTGAGGCCTCACAGCGCAGGGCAACAAAGAATGCCACGGGTGTACGGAATCATTCATAGCAGCGAAGGCTGAAGTTGCTGGGGGATTTAGCGGAAACTACCGAAGGCTAGGAGGCCGTCTCATAAATGTGTACCAAATATCAAGTGGCGCACTAACGTATGCCGTCACTTGCTGAAACCCAATCACACTATTAAACTGAGAGGGAACTCCCGAATCCAAGTGAATAATACGGCCGTCTAGAGTATCGGCGGAATTAACTTCCTCTTTGGGTTTGCCAAACTTGTAACTGTCTCCAAGACTCAATGCCTCTTTATCTACGTGGAATACCTTCACAGATCGATTAGACGTTGCGCTTAGCTCCCTGTGCTTTGTGACCTGAGTGTTACTTGGACATATACTCATCTTGCCCTCATACCGAATTTAGGTGCCACATGGACCTAAGGAGACGGCAAATGAGTGAGTCCTCTTATTTTTAACTTCTCCACACGAGATTTGAACTATACTCGCTCCCACGTTGTCTTATATATTTGCATTCAATTCTTATTGTTCAGTATTTTATTCGGCAGCACTTTAACTCGATAGCAAATTTCACGGCTGATGCGCAAATCGTTTGATTTTGTAGTTCTTGCTCCAACCACCCAACAGAACTTGGCGATCAGGTGTTGTTTTGCCCGCAACTAATCAATGTTTATTGTTCATTGGGTACCGTCAGCAGCGCGCCTTCCCGGGCTTCAACATAACCTTTCGACTCCAGGGGTTTGGGCCCTTAAGGCTAAACCACTGAGGTGAGCACCCAGTTATGACATATAAACTTGAGCACGGTGGCCGTGAGACAGTGAAGAATTTGGAGAACTTACCTGTTCCATTAGACGCAATTGAAGGCACAGTATCCAACGCAAGAAAGCGTTCAAAGTTGTCTAGGACCTCCTGCCGCGGTCGACAGAATGTGAGCTCACTGGTCGCATTAGGTTTAGGCACAATTTCCGTACTGGAGAAAGCCCCATTTAACTTAGTACATTCTCCTTGGGTAGGTGCTTCAATGAGTTCCATCAATTGCATCTGTAAATAACGGCGAAGCTCCCGACCTTCACGTTTCACCTTAAATGATGGGGAGAAAAAGAAGAAGGAAAAGTGTTTACTGGATTTACTTAGACTTCACTGTTTATTTTTTCAATATATATATATCACAAAATTAATAATTTCAAGATGATCTTGAGCAATTTCACGGTGCAGTGCACAGACATTTCACAGTTTCAAATATCATGGGCTAAGATAATCATACGCAGATGGCCCTTATCTTATCGCTTCGCCTAAGGGAAAAATCTAACACTGTGGGAAGCCCAATCACTTCGCCTGCTGCTGTCAGTCGACAGATGTCAGTGCACTCGTTCCAGACAAATCAACAGAAGACACCGAACAATCGATTGGTAACGTGTCTCGGAAAGCGTCGCAGAAGTGTGTCTATGCAAGTCTTCTGATCGATGGACTGTCTGTGCGATTCCAGTTAGACACAGGCGCGACGATCAATATTTTGCCCAGAAAGCACTGCCGCGGCGTGCAAATTCAATCGGATCAAGATTATTTGCGCATGTGTAATGGTTCCAGACTCAAGCCAAAGGGCTCAGCGCCAATTGAAGTGGTCAATCCGAGAGACGGGATTTCGCATCGTCTGCAGTTCGTGATCGTGGATGAGGATCTCAAGCCGATTCTCGGCATTGATTAGATTTTCTCTCTTGGCTTTGTCATTTTTAACCATGATCATTTTGTGTACGCATGTCAGAGTGAAGCCGATGTTAGTGATCTGTATCCGTCTGTGTTTAGCCCGGGTTTAGGGGAATTTGAGGGTACCGCTCACCTGTCGTTAGATCCCTTGGTACGCCCGATTGCGTTACCTGCTAGGAGAGTCACATTTGCGCTACGTGACCGATTTTCCGCGGAATTGAACAAGCTGGTTATGCAGGGTGTGATTGCGTAGGTTGATAAGCCAACAGACTTGGTTAGCCAGGTCGTAAGCATTACGAAGAAAAATGGCGAACTACGCGTATGTATAGACCCGAAGCCACTGAATGAGGCCCTGCGTAGAGAACATTATGCGCTACCGACGTTAGAAGATGTTTTACCGCGTTTGACAAAAGCTAAGTTTTTCACGAAAGTAGACCTTTCTTCCGCATTCTGGCACCTTGTTCCAGACGACGAATCCAGTTCCTCACCACATTTGCTACACCGTTCGGACGTTATCGTTGGCTGCGATTACCGTTTGGCCTGAAGGTGTCTAGCGAAATTGTCCAAAAGCGTTTGGTGCAAGCAATAGATGATTTAGATGGCGTAACCTGTGTGGCAGATGACGTTCTGATTTACGGTTCTACCGAAGAAGAGCATGACACTAAGCTACACCGGTTCCTGAGGCGTTGCGTGCAAAAGAACATCAAGCTAAAACGCGAGAAAGTAGAGCTGCGGAAAGAGGAGGTGATTTTCCATGGGCATGTGTTAACATTCGACGGAATCAGGGTTGACCCAGGGAAGATTAAGGCGATACAAGAGATGCCGTCCCCTAAGGATGTGAAGGCAGTCCATCGCCTTAACGGTATGATGAATTATTTAAGCCGGTTCCTACCAGGACTCGCTGATGTCATGACTCCGATTAGGCAGTTAACTCACAAAGGAGTAAATTGGAGCTGGGGGAAGGAACAGGATTTGGCTTTCGCAACCATTAAGAACCTTATCAGTAATGCGCCCGTACTCGGATATTACGATCCGGCACAACCATTGGAGGTACAGTGTGATAGTAGCCAGAGTGGAATAGGTGCTGTTCTGTTGCAGAACGGAAGACCTTTGGATTTCCGCAGTCGAGCACTCACAGAGGCCGAGACGCGGTACGCACAGATCGAGAAAGAGATGCTGGCAGTGGTCTATGCCACGGAGCGTTTCAATGATTATACTTTTGGAAGAAAGACAACCGTGTACACTGATCATAAGCCGCTGGTGTCGATAGGCACTAAACCACTGAATAACGTTCCTCGCCGTCTGCAGCGTATGCTTATCCGGCTCCAAAAGTATGACATTGACATTGTGTACACACCTGGCACACAGATGTTCATCGCGGACGCTCTGTCGAGAGCACATCCGCCAGTGGCCGAACATCAGCTAGAAGAGATCGAGACAGTTTGCATGGTGCAGCATCTGGCAGTGACAGAAAACCGTTTGAAAGACATAAGGCGTTTCCCGGAGGAAGACCAAACTTTTGCAGCTTTGCGAGACGTTATCCTCAACGGGTGGCCAGAAACAAAGAAGCAGCTCCCGAAGGAATTAACACCCTACTTCAATTTTCGGGACGAACTCACTCTCTGTGACGGTCTGCTGTTCAAGGGAAGTCGAATCCTAATCCCTTCTTCTCTCTGAAAGGGGATGCTGGAGCATGTTTATCGCGCTCAACTGGGTGCAAATTACACCATTAATCGAGCAAGAGAACTGATGTTCTGGTCAGGAATGACAGGGCAGATCAAGGATCATGTGTCTAACTGTGAGGCGTGCCGTTCGCACGACATTCGGCAAACGAAGGAACCGATGATGCTGCATGATGTTCCGGACCGACCGTGACAAAAGGTAGCAGTGGAGCTATTCTGGGACAACGGAAAGGATTACTTACTCACGGTCGACTACTATAGTGCTTACTTTGAAATCGATTTACTCACCACCAACACCACGGAGGCAGTAATCAACAACCTCAGATGTCAATTCGCATGGCACGGGATACCGGAAGAGCTAGTCTCGAACAACGGTCCCCAGTTCAGCAGCAGGGCATTCCAGGTTTTCGCAACCAAATGGGAATTCGCACACCGGCAAACCAGTCCCTATCACAATCAAATGGGAAGGCAGAGTCGGCAGTGAAGCAAGCCAAGCGACTATTAGCGAAGGCTAGAGATACTCGGGAGTACCCATACCTCATGCTACTGGAGAGTCGCAACACTCCTTCAACGGATATCGGCCTGAGCCCAGTGCAGCGCCTATACAGTCGAAGGACCAGAACTGTGATGCCTGCATCCGCAACACTTCTGCGCCCTATCACGCCACAATTTGAGAAAGTACAGAACAATTTGAAAAGGCGAATGGCTACTCAGAAACGGTACTACGACAACGGCGCACGGGAATTACCTGAGCTGACCGTGGGGGAAGAAGTATGGGTTGAACCAATTCCCGATGGACAGGAGCGGTGCAGAAAAGGAGTCGTGGCTGCGAAAGTCGGTGAAAGGTCATACGAAGTAAATGTTGGAAGGAAGAAGCTGAGAAGAAACCGAGTACAGCTGAGGAGATGTCCGAGGCGACAGCATGAATCAGGGAGAGAGCGTTATACTGCGTGCGGCAATGAGGCGACATCGGCAGATCCAACAAAGAGGACGCGGAGTGGTAAAGTGTATGGACTATTTAGCAAAGTACAGCAGCAAGAACATGAAAAAAGGGAGGATGTGATGGGAGTGTGCACTCGAACGAACGTGCGGTGCCAGCCCAGCAAGAAAGCCGTTAGGCTGCCGCAAGGAATGGCGGCAGCTGATAGGACGTTCACACATTCCTCCATGCACACTGATTGGCCAACAGTTGGACGCATTGGAGTGAGTTTGTTTGACTGAATCAAAGGAAAAATGTCATGCATTCACAAAGATCGTCAATTATGGATCCAACTAGCTGTTTATACCGATATGTTTCACTCGCCCTCTGCCTGCGTTTTCGCCTGGTCCTTTTGTTTGCAGAATATACGTTTTGTCCCTGAAGGACCGATATTTTACAGAAGCAAAGACACATAACTGTGTGATGCCCTCTGGTATTGCTGGGTAAATGCAGCTATTCCAGTTGTCATCTCTGTGCAGCGCTCATGAAAAAGCTTAGATAGCTTATTGAGACAATTGGGCAGAGAACGAGTTGCAATGCCTCGCTGTCGGAATCGATCGTGTTCCCTAGCAAGTTTCAATGAGCCCTGTCCCTTGGTCAAAGAATATAGTCAGTCTTGCTACCCGACTCTCCATAACTGTGCCACTTAATCTGACACACCCTAACCTCTTATTCGGGCTACTCATCCTCGCCGTGACTACTAATGCTCCATTAAGAGTGGACACATCAACAGATTCGGTCATGACACCTGCAACTCGGAGCCGCGAGCAACCTAGAGCAGAGAAAATGGGTAGTTTACTTTCTGATAGCCTCGATAACCACACCTGGAGGGACTCACGCAGGTCCATCTTCTGTACCGAGCACACGTGGGCCAACGCACTTTTCACGGTCAACTCCAGTGAAACATTCTAAACAGCCCAAGCCACTAGCAACCACTAATGACAAAACTCTCCGGCACACCTACGTACCTGAGTAACAATCTGGCACAATAAAGGGCAAGTTGCTAGATTTTCGCAACCAGTAGACTTCCACCTGCGACGCTATTAGTATTCGGGTTTGGCCCACTATACTGAGACGCGTAACCCGCCACGCGCTCTCAGTGCACTATGGTTGACCTCAAATTCTTCGAGTACCAGTGAACTCAGCAGATGTGAGAGAGGCTGTTGGGCTCGCAGCAGTTCGTCTTCGCAACTTATAGAGCTGAGCCCGCATATTACCCGATCTTCCTTTGAAAGATTGCGCACAGGAAGCGGGTAACCAAGGCGGCAGCAATAGCAAGAAAAAGATATTTGTTCACGGCCTTTTGGAGCTTCCGGATCACTCTAATCACGAAGTGCAACCACTTGGCTGAGAGCAGTGGTGCTAAGTCCAGAAAGTACTTTCCCTGGACAAAGTTATCGCAAAAACCTTGATAAGGATTTTTCATCACAAAACCACAAGGGCTACGATCCAATGAAGGTAGTGATACACACCAAAGCGAAAACTCTAGTCCTATTGGATAACTAATCGCTGTTGCGTGCCAGGTTGCCAAAAGAAATTGGAATAAAGACGGCAGTTGCATGGCCAAGCTTGATTAGCAATTCAGTGGAAACTGCCTCGACAGTCCCACAGAGAGATAGACGCAACAACACCTATGGCACACAACAGTATACAGCCAATTATGATAAGACATCCGTAAAGCCATGCAGCTCCAACTGAATTTCCTGAACCGATTATAAACCCACCGCTTAACAATCGGATTGAGAACAAATAAGAATTTGACATCCATCAACACAGTCCTAGCATCCAACCCTATCCGATTTGTATGCTAACGCCCTAGCATTTCATCGTACGTTGGCCAAACCTACAGAAATTATGACTCACAACCGCGGAAACTCATCATGGTTAAACAGACCTAGTTCCACCTTAAGACAACCGATTCTGAACGCGATTTACCCGGTATGTCGCAGCTTATGAACGACATAACTGAAAGTGGTGATGTCATCCATTTTCATAATACAAACCTCCGATGTGAAGTTATTGATCAACCAGAAATCCGCCCCCTGGTTCCTTTTGGTGCCAACTATCGTTATGGAACAAGGATACATGCTTAGAAACCGTGAGTTACCGTCCACCAAGCTCTAAGTTGGAAAGAAACTCAAAGCCGAACGTTTACAGGCTGCTTTGAACAAGTCCTACAGCCACATTTCTATTGCGGAAGACTGTAATATGCACAACATGGGAACGACAGTAAACGATGGTGCACAGTTTAATACCTGTTTGCAAGAGCTGCTTGATAACCACCTTCTGTAAAACCAAGTGACTTCTCCAGCGAAATTTCGATCTGCTCCCAAGGTCGATGGAATAGTTGCAATTAAACCAGTGGGTCGCATTTACCATGTTCCTCAACTGTTCGACTATGGCTGCTATGTCGATTGTCTGAACAGAAGGCCGATGAATCATATCCTGTCACGCATTACAACGTGTTATTCACACTACGTAAGGATAACTTTAGTGCCTTTCTGACCGAAAAACCCTAAATCTCGCCTAGGAAACGTCCAGAAAGACGTTTAGCACACTGGTATTGTACGCGACAACACAGCAGTCTTCACATGGTCAAAGCAAAATCTGTGTATCTTACCAAATATAAGTCAACATTTT
>OX104062.1:511251-530254 GCA_944474145.2 Dicrocoelium dendriticum
AATTGGATTGCAGGAGCTTAAAGAAAGCGTGCACTAGCGTCAGCAAACTACTTGTGGACGAACTGTACAGTCGAAGCAAATTACGCTTTTATTGTAGTAACTAGTTAACGATGGCTTCAACTGGAATTTACCGTGCTCAATTTGAGTCAGCTTAAATTTAAAGCTGTTAGTTCCCTTCAACAATTTGAAAAGCACGGAAAGAAGACGAAGGCTGGTAGATGCATGCATCTACCAGCCTTCGTCTTCTTTCCGTGCTTTTCAGCCTAAATTAGCTGTTTGTGTAAGGAAATGGATAGACCAATTTGCAATTTTTGCGCAAATGCCTTCTCCGGATTACACACCTTCGCAAAGTGGCGTACACTCTGGGCTCACTCTGAGGAATCGTCTATTCCGTTGTTCGACATTATTCAAGTGCGATTTAACTCACAGCGGCCTGACTTTTAACGCCAACTCAGATGCACGGTGTTGTACGATATTGGAGATGAGATTGTAATATTTACGCTTACTTGGCTTCAGTGAGCAATCTGGCAATGTTACCTTGATGACCGGAGTGATCAGTGAACTACTTTTCGTTACATGTGTCAATGCTTCACTCAAACACATCAGCTGTTCGAGCCACCTTGGAACATTGCTCAATGGTGCACAGTATCTCAAAAAAATCGCGATAGTGCTGTATTGGCAAAGTACAAGAGCATTTACAAAACGCCCTTTAGTTGCTTATTTGAAAATGGAATATTCGGAAAGTGATAACAAGCTTAATCCTGATCCGCTTTGTCTAAGGCTCATGAGGCACAAATAAATGATTTCTGTCGAAATTTTGTACAGAAACCTACACATTTCCAACATCAACATGAGATTAGTGCAATCAGCAGTCTACAACACACGAAACAAACAGAACACCGAAGCGAAACACAACTCCAAGACCAGCAGGTCTGCGGACTTTTCCGTTAACAGTTACGCCAAAATCTAGAACAAGCTATCAGTCGGAGTACGTGCACGCAATCCAACGCAATGAACTCGTAAAAGTATGAAGAGCGTGTTCTCATCCGACCCGGAATGGTATGTCCATAATTTTGCCTCTTTACCTTTGGATAAAACAATACTTGATGCACTTTCGCTCGGTTCGAAATTTTGTTTTCCTTGTAATAATACTCGTCAGCTAGAAATAGAAGTCCAGTTTTAAAATGCACATTCCCAAGTAGGTATGCTTACTCCCTTGTTAGCGTTAACTGCTGAGCATGTTAAATCGACCATGATCGATACATGCCATCAGTACCTGAAGTACAAACCTAAAGTCAGGTATTTACTGACGAAAGCGCAAGTAGACGCCCTCAAAGCGCTTAAACGGAAGGAGAAAGCGCTGCTCTCTAGGACAGATAAAGGAGTAGGGATTATCCTTATGCATAACTCTGACTATATCGCTAAGAGGAATGCCATCCTCAACGGTCATTCAAATTCCGGATGATGGAGAAGGAGAACGACAAAACGGTCTCTATAGAAAAAACAGTCACAGGGCTACTATGCTGCCTGAAGCAAGAGAATGCGATTGACTCAGTGGTATTCGAGTACATGCGTCACTAAGGGACTGTGATTCCACGTCTTTATGGCTTAATGAAAGTACATAAAGAAGGACTTCCCTTGAGTTCAATATTAGACATGTGATTCTCCATATCACTCATATGGCCCAAGATGTAGTGTCTCTCTTCAAGAATATTCCGCTGGAGGAAACGATAGACTACCTATGCGAAGCTGTTCGATTGCACTATGTAGATGTCAGCTTCGCGAACGAGTGAAGTAAACACTTTCTTCCCTTGTGTACCAGGGGCATACAATTCCTATTCGACGGGAAGGTCTACAGACACAAGGACGGAGTTGCAATAGGTTCTTTGTTGGAACCGTTGTTAGTGGACGTATATATTAGTTACATAACAACTACCTGAGCGGACTTATCGACAACTTGGTCTACTACGGCCGGTACATGGACGATATATTCTGCATGTTTGATAGTCATGTTTACATGGAAGAATTAGTGAGGCAATTTAAGAGCCCAAGCAAACATAAAATTTTCCGTTGAATCTGAGTGCAAGAAATAAATGTCACGTTAAGATTAGCCGAAGATCTGACAGGTCTATCCAGCGCAGTGTCCATAGAAAGATAATGTGGAATGGGCAATATACTCATTTTGCCAGCTTCCTTTCGTTCAGCCAGAAACGGAAACTTGTTCGGTGCTTAGCCGAGCGAGTAAGAAGGATATCTAACGAGGACAAGCTTCAGGGCGAGTTAAACTTTTTACGAAACCTATTCGATAGAAATAGCTATCCGGAGTGTTTCCTTCGGAGAAACTTGGAGGTACGAATAGCGAAAGCAAGTGTCTTCAATATGATAGAAACCGAGCTATTATAGTTACCATGCAAGGTGGACGGGATAGCTGAATCAAAGTCCAGAAGGCTTTCTGACGCCATCGCTCAAACGTATTATGAAGCAAGTCTACAGCTAAGCTTCTAGTCCGTGCTGACCCTGAAGAAACAACTGAAGGACAGAATTCCAAGGTCAAGTACTTCTCTGCATATACTCTTTCTCATGCCCATGTCGAGCAACATATAACGGAAGAACTACCAGGAGACTATCCGAGAAAGCCAGAGAACACTGTCCAGCTTGGCTGTATAGCTATGTAACTATATTAGTGGCAAGCGCAGTGTCTACACACCTGGTCGACTCGAGCCACCAAGTCAGAGCGCATGAGGCGTTCTAGTCCATCTACCGCGTACCCAGATGCCACACAAGAGCAGTTGGATGTCGTCTACTGGCAGCGGCCGAGGCAATAGCCATCAGGCTTCATGACCCTGACCTATGTGCGCACAGAAGTTTTTCCAGGTAGTAACTCTACCCTGATCCCCTGTAATAGGAACACAGTGCGGAAAACGCCAAACACACACACACACACAAGTAATACTCACTCTCGATCGCTCTGGGGCCGATCACTTAGCTTGGTCACTCAGCTCATCCGGGTTTTGAACCTGTACCCTTAGCTGATGTTTATGTTCATATCATTCATTTGTGATTTATTAGCCTGATGACGGACAACTAAAAAACTAGCTTGTTCGCTTACATTTGTTCTGATGTCTAGTCCCGAGATAGTTTATCACTTAAGAAGTTATTGACTGCACAGATGGTGATCAGACTATTCTTCCATTCAATAACAAAAGGCAAACGTACGAGCAGAGTCCGGGCTTCATATGAATAAGTATTTGGTTAGCCACCACAATTCATCAGGTGAGTTAGCTGCTGCATAATAAGGTATGTGAGAACGCGGTTGAAGCTCAGTCAGCATCAATTCAGATTAGTCAATCATTTTGTGTCATTGATGTGCTTCTAAAAAGTGGTTATCTCATAATTTCGCTTATTTTCCTGATCCGTCTATGACAACGTCCTATACACGTAGGCACTTACCCCAGAATCAGAAAACAGGCGTACACCGCATCGTCGAGGATGAGGTTATTAAGATAGAATAAGTAACTGCTTGCCAATGAGTTCATAACAAACATGGGTGATCTCGTGGAAACCTGGATTTTCCCCCGGTCTTCCTGCCTTCAGTTATAAAAAATTCCGACTAAAATCCAAATTAGGCCCTTCTTACGGAAACATGGACATCCATGGCGCCGAGCTTGAACCATACAATTGTTTATTAACTATTGGAAGTTATTTACGGTGTCGGATTCTCAGGTGATACGTCAGACTAATTTATTCTTTGGCAACAAAAGGACGTACAAGCAATTTTGGATAAGTTGTCTTTGAGCTGTGTGTGTTCCAACCTGTGTTTCGCAAGGACTGGACACATTTGCCAGTTGAGCAATCGACCAGCCACCGGAAATGATTAACCGGTTCACCTGTTTTGATGCTGATTTCTCTGATAGTGCTACGTGACTTGTCAACGAGGCTTGTGTGGCTTAGAAGTACTCAGTAATCTACGGAGATAGCCAAACACAAGTCTCTCAGTCACTGACTGGAGTACAGGTTCACGGTTCGATCAAAGCTACCGCATGGAGCAGCAAAATGATCGATTCGCAATGAACACATCAACAGACTATTCCTCTTTGATCCCTTGTACTTGGTTAGTATTGCATGTACTCGATGTGAGCACGCGGTACCAAGTGCGGAAGCCAATTATTTGACAAGTAGGTGGATTTGCCGTACCGTCACTACAAAGCTTGTTGGTTTTAATCACCCAGTATGGTTTGGTCTTGCTCATCGAACGCATGTATACGACCCTCCAAGTTTGCGTATTCGTAAAGCCGTAAGATCTCCAGCTGGTTTTGTGGTAGAAAGATACAAAGGGATTGGCCAAAGTGTTTGTTTGGTTAAGCTAGCTTAAGCTCATTTTCTCGATGAGAGCCTTCGAAGTCAGTGACAACACACTGTGGATGAGGAGTGTCTATGGGCTCTATGCATGAGTCTCCCCTATTTTGTTCGCAATAAGTAAGTAAGATTAGGCACACCCAACTTTTTAATCCGCCACTCTTCTCGTTGTATGTTTTGTAACCATATTACTACTAGCAATCACGACAATACAACTCACTCCACTTCAAACCACTAAGTCACTGTCTTTTAACTAAACACAAAGGAAAAGTTTCTCCAGTCATAACCTCTATGTCCTGTCAGTTTTTGACGATAGAAACCAAAGGTGGATATTCTACAGCAACCAGGTTAGCGTAAGCAAGATACTGACACCAATCATACAATTCTAGGAAGGTGTTCTCCAGCGAAATAAGTAAGGTGATCAAATTAAGTCAATAGTGCTCAATAGGATTCTGTTTAAATAGCCTCGTTTTGTGAACGCAGAAAACCAGCTCCATTTCTCTATCCATGTACGGAGTGAATAACGGGAAGCAATTGGACTAATTCGTGGCAGCAGGGAACTTGAGATCGGCGGTCTTCTCGGTCGCAACTCGATCGAAACTTAGAAGCAGTATTGGAATTGATGTATAAGCAACATCTAGCTGAGACGGAAATTCATAAAATACTCAATAAATCCCGCTACTACGTAACAACAATCAGTATCCGCTTCAGAGGAACATCCGAATTTAACACCTCAAAACTTATCTGGTTAGGCTATCTAATTGTAGCGAGAACGACACGGTAGGGGAGAACGCTGTTTATTGCAAGCTGAGAGGTTCACACACATGTCCCACGCACACACACACACACACACACACAAATTTAGCCGCGTTTCCCACTTACGACGCACCACGTTCCACCGAGTGAAGTGGTGTCCACTAAGCACCATTAGGCTGATCCGACGTGGACATTGAATGTGCCGTTTTCCGCCCACATTTCTGCTCCCATGCGTCGCAGCCTATCCAGACTGGATTCGTACCAAAGCTCTCGACTTGCTTGCTCTGGGCTGTGTTGCTCTGGTCGGGCCGATTCCTGGGGCCGTAGATAAAGGCATATCTGTTGGGAAAATCGGGCTCCCTTTCATGTCGCCTCTTGTTCTTCTCGGCGTGGCCGCGCTATCGTTTGTCGCTGACGACCCATTCCCGGCTTGCATCATGGGCCACGAGCTGGGTTAACGATTTCCGTTCCCAGTCTCCGCGTTAGTTCCGATCTCCTGCTGCTTCCGGGACATTTCCGTGTGAACTGAGATCCGCGTCCCTACACCCGCCCCCTCTCGAAAACCTGTTTCCCTCGTATACCATGGGCGTAGGAGAAATGCGCTTACCCAGCGTTTCACCACCCCGTTGTCGATACGCCAGCTCGTCCCTTTTCGGTCGATCACTGTATGGGGACCTTTCCAGCGTTGGTTGAACTTGCTCGCGCCGGGTCCTTTGTGTGACGGTGGATCGTTATTGCGTAGCTTGACTTGGCCTCCTAGGTTGAATGGTCTCCATTTGTCTGCCGCATATATCGCGTCATAGTTCCGCTTGTTGCGTAATTGCCGAGCCCTCGTTTCCCTTCTGGCGGTTTCTGTCAGCCTTCGGTGTTGTAGGGCTGGATGTTCGCGCTCGCTGTCGATTGCCAAATAGGTGTCGATTGCAATCTTTGGTTCTCTGCCAAATTGCAATACAAACGGTGAAACCTTGGTGCTTGATTGCATGCTGGTTCGATAAGCGAACAGCACCTCCGGTAACGCTTCCTCCCACGGTAATTTTGTTCAGTTCATCCATATTTTCAGAGTTCGGTTAAACCGTTCTGTCATCCCGTTGGTCTGCGGGTGGTAAGGCGAAGTGCGTTTTCTCCAGATGCCCCATTTGGCCAGCATGGCCTGAAACGCTTTTGATTCAAAGCACGGACCTTGGTCGATGATAACGCTGTGCGGTATTCCATACCTCGCCGGTACGTTGAATTCGAACGCCTGTGCCACTGTCTCGCCTGTTTGATGTTTAATTGGTATCGCTTCGACCCAACGAGTGAAATGAGCAATCATCACCAGGATGTAGGCGTTACCCGATAGGCTCCGCGGCAGCGGTCCAAATATGTCTAGTCCCCAGCAATGTAGTGCCTCGCTGATTTCAACCGACTTCATTGGCGATCTGGGTGCATCCATCTCACGGCTTGTTTGACAGTTTGGGCACCCCCAGATATATGCCGCAAAGTCCCTTCTCATGGTTGGTCAGAAGACTCGTCTCCGCATCAAGTAAAACTCTCCCAAATCCCATGTGTGCGCTGTCATGGACCATTTGAATCACCCGCTCCCGTTGATTTTGTGGGATAAAAGGAAGTCTCATTCCGTTTGTCTGCACCAGCAACTTACCGTTTACTGTGCACAGCCTGTCCCAGATCCTGACGAGATCCTCCATTTCCCCCGATGTGGCATCCGGTTTGGTATCCAATTGTAAATGGCTACACAGCGACTGCACCAGTTTATCCTTCCTTTGAATTTCGAGTAGCGTGTCCCTCCCAACTGTGACTGCACACACTGGTGTAGCAGTGTCCGGTATGACGTCGTCCAACAACGGCCGCAACAGCATATCAGGTGTCACATTCTTCGTCCCATCCACGTGTCTAATGGTGAAGGTAAATTCTTGGAGTCGATATGCCCATCGTGCAAGACGTCCTCGCGGATCCTTCGTTGTCATCAACCTTGAGAGCGGTTTGTGGTCCATCAAGATGTGGAATTCATTCGCTAACAGGTATGTCCTCCACTTTTCCAGGGCCCATACCATAGCTAGACATTCCTTCTCTGTTGTTGAGTACTTCTGCTCGGCAGTCGTCAGCACTCGGCTGGCATATTCTACGACCCCCGATGGCTGGGAAAGTACCGCACTGATTGCGACGTCGCTAACATCAACTGCCACCGTAAATTTTTCACTCGGATTGGGTAACCGCAAGCACTTTGGAGATTCCGCCACGCAAGTTTTGATGTGATTGAATGCTTCCTCTGCCTAGGTTGACCACACGAATGGTTGATCCTTCTGCAGCAACTTCAATAATGGACTGGTGGTCTCTGCAAAGTGAGGGACGAATTTTGATTCATATGCCACAACTCCCAGGAAGGAACGAAGCTGGCGTTTGGAGTTAGGGGCTGGAACATTCTGGATCGTTTCCCGTTTCTCTGGCAGCGGCTGTATTTCACCGTTCCCCACGATGTGACCCAAGCACACGATCGACCTCCTCGCTATCTGTGATTTCTTACGGCTAAGCTTCAAACCGGCTTCCTTCAGTCGTTGTAGTACGGCTGCGGGTTTGCTACAACGCTCATGTTCGATCTCGGAGAATATCACGATGTCGTCTCGGTAAACTACCACTCCTTGGAGGTTTTCCAAAATCATTAGCAGCCGTCGTCTGAATGTGGCGGAAGCATTGCACAACTTAAAAGGCATTCTCAAAAATTCGTACTGCTGACCGTTTACACTAAAAGCTGTTTTGTGACGATCCTCCTCTGCAATGGGCAACTGCCAATATCCCGAGCGGAGGTCTATTAACGAGATCAGCTTGGCGTTGTGCAGACTGGAAAAAATTTCCTCCATCTGTGGCATCGGAAACGCATCCTTCATGGTTACTTTGTTCAGCTCTCTGAAATCAATGCAGAAACGGTATGTACCGTCAGCTTTCCGCGTCAACAAAACTGGCGACGAATGCGGGCTGCTTGAGCCTAATAATGCCTTTTGCCTCCATCTCTGCTACTTGCCTCTGCACCTCAGGTAGGATCTTTGGCGGAATTCTCCTGAATATTGGCTTACATCTTCCCCCGGGGACCAGCGGTATCCGATGTTCCATCCAGTTACAGAAGCCGTATTCGTCATTCGCGTCCGTGAACAAGTGCGCGTAACTCTCTAGCTTTTCCCTTATTGTACGACTTGAGCAATCAGGCAGAACAGGTACGGCCCCAACACGACCACATTTTCCTGCGTTAAGGTTGCTTGCTTCGCCGCCCAGGAAAATCACATTCTTTCCTAGATCAATTCTAGCGCCCAGTCGTTTTAGGATATTATTACCGATTATTGTTTCCGTTTCACCCTCCATAATGAACATCAAATGGCTAATACACGTCTCTCCTATTCTCAACTGTAACCGTTGCACGCCTGCTACCTTCAACTGATGGCCTCCGACCGTTTGCAACGAGACTGACGATTGGTCTAAGGGAACCACATCACATCCTTTTGTAATTGATGCCCCCGCCCCTGTATCTACTACCGTTCGAACTGGCACCCCCTGAATTATGACGTCTACCACAGGCACCCTCCACTTATTAGGAATGAATAAGGAAAAACAATGAGAAAGGTATGCGTTCGTACAGAACCTTGCCAGATCGCCACTGCGGTTACACCGAAAACAGCGACGGCCATTTCGGCTTCCGTAGACATTGCGTTGCGTTTCCATCCTTGGTGTATTTCCCGACAATAAATTCTGCACCATCTGTGTCAGTTGGTCCACCTTGCGTTCAAGTTCCGACGGCTTGATTCTGGCCATGGTCAACGGCTCCGCCAAACTCTGCGCCACTGTCACATGCTCCTCCGCCTTGACCACTCCGACCATCGATGCCAGCTTCACTTGATCCTGGAGAGCTTTCGGCAGGCTCTGAATCAATTGTCCTTTCAACAGTCTTTCTTTGGCGGCCGCACCTAATTCGGGTAGCCCAATCGTCAAGTTCCTATCCAGTTGCTGGAAAAATGTCATCAAATCGTCCTGTTCTTCCCATTTTGCTGAGTGAAATTTTTCCAGTGCCTTCTGTCGGTCCATCTCTTTTGCAAACTCCGCGCACAACGCTGCCTTTACTTCGTTAAACGAGCTCCCAGCTTTCGACTTACGCGTCAGCAGGTAAGTCGCTTTTGCTCTTCCGGATAACAGTGTGCCCAAGGCCGTAAGCAGGTTCGCATCCCCTTTGAGTCCGTTGCAAGCCGCAATTCCTTCGAACTCATCCAACCAAGCCTCCGCGCCTCCCTCCGAAAATTGAGCAGGCCACGGCACTTTCATCCTGGTCAGGGCACCAGTGTAGCGAGAACGACACGGTAGGGGAGAACGCTGTTTATTGCACGCTGAGAGGTTCACACACATGTCCCACACACACACACACACACACACACACACAAATTTAGCCGCGTTTCCCACTTACGACGCACCACGTTCCACCGAGTGAAGTGGTGTCCACTAAGCACCATTAGGCTGATCCGACGTGGACATTGAATGTGCCGTTTTCCGCCCACATTTCTGCTCCCATGCGTCGCAGCCTATCCAGACTGGATTCGTACCAAAGCTCTCGACTTGCTTGCTCTGGGCTGTGTTGCTCTGGTCGGGCCGATTCCTGGGGCCGTAGATAAAGGCATATCTCTTTAGAAAATCGGGCTCCCTTTCATGTCGCCTCTTGTTCTTCTCGGCGTGGCCGCGCTATCGTTTGCCGCTGACGACCCATTCCCGGCTTGCGTCGTAGGCCCCTACATAATTAGCCAGATTTAGTGTGCAAAGCACGTAAGCTGCTCAAATTTGAGGTATGTTCATGCAACCTAATACATATGATGTGTCGACAGACACCTCGGCTTCATCCTACTATATGACCGTCCAAGCACTATGTGGGCGTGTGACTGACCTAACAGTCGTGTTGTAGAAGCTACATTGAACATAATATGTGCTTCTCCATGTCAGTAAAACGTTCGGAAGCATTTTGTGATAGTCGGTATCCTACCCAAGTGTCGTAACACCAGTAATTAAACCGATATCAAGTAGCATGATTAAAGGATTTATATATATGAGCCCAATATATATATATATATATATACCCCATGCTGAAGATCATATTGCCTTCTTGGTGCTTCTTCACCGCAGTTGGACTAAACCAACTTACACTTAAATTAGGTCTTTTTAAAAAGGATAATTTAATTCCACTTTATTTGGTTTTTTCTGCCTACCTGAATAATCGTGTATTAACTGGCCAAGTTGCTTACGCTGATTGTGATTATCTTCGTTAACTTTAATGCATTTGTAACATGATTAAGTAATTTGAGGACAGTTTTACTAATCGCAGATTCGTTGCTAACCAAGTTACTTAATATGCTAGTCTATCGAAGAGCTATATCGCCGTATCTCCATGCACTATTGGATTTATCTTATTTCTTCTTGTCTTTTCAAATGATTGACTGTTGTTTGACATCCCAGGTGTGGCTGCGCTTGATGTGCATATTGACAAGGTGCCTACCTCTCTATTATCCACTACCTCATCTATACTTGCTCCAGGAAACAGTGTGTTGTTTCTGGAGGGGACAGGGTACATGGTTCTTGTGGCCGTGTTAGGATCAACGAGTGGTTCCATGCACTCAGTGTGGAGCGGACTACGGTCCAGCCACCGCCTTGTATGCGCTTGATTCCCAAATACAGAGTGTTTGTGTTTGTCTGTGAAAGATTGTGGGTCACGTCCGTGGATGAAACGTGGCTCCCATCCACATGTCTCTCGGTCTTATTCCTTCGGGTTTACACTGGATATGGGTGTGTGGATGGAGCTGTGGGTGGTGCAGCGCAAGCCACCAATGGTCCCCTCTGTAGGCGCAGGCGTCCTGTGGCTGGCCACAGTGAGAGGCAAATCCGAAAGCGGATGCCGCCAACCATATATATATATATATATATATATATATGTATACATATATATATATATATCAAACACTTGACTTAAACTGTCAAACTCAAAATCGCTACTTCGTATGGACCTATCGTTCAATAGTTCAGTAATTCAATAGTGTATGATGGGATAAAAAGTAATAACTTTACAAGACCCACAGGATGGCAAATGGAAGAAAACAAAAGTTTCAGGTGTGACACAAAAATATCAGAAAGTTAGACACTGCAGCTTGTCTTACCACGCGAATCCTGGAGTGGACGTTACCAGTCGCTGTGTTGGACCCTACACAGATTATCGACGATACTAAATATCCTACGCCCTGCTTGGTTGTTTATCGATGTACTCACTGGGCTAAATTGAGTTGAATGGCCCCAAGAACAATGCCCCGATAATCGGTATAATATTCAGTGAATAACTGGTGGCACACACGTCTTGATTTGTCTGGGAGAATTTTTCGCGACCGAGCGAATTGTGACACCCTAGTGATGACGAAACGTTTGCAGCCAACTTGCCAAGCACGGCGAACAAATGAGCAACGGAATCGTTCATCCGAGCTACAGATATTTCCAAACAATTGAAGCAGTAGTGTTGTTGCACCCTATATGGCCTCCATGGTTAGAACACCATCCAAGTCCATATAGCATAATTAAAACTGCACAAAGTTAGCTAACCTTTTTCTCTTCCGCTTGTTTGGCTCGCAAAATCCGATCAAGATATGCAATTCGAGCGCGCCCACGTTCAATAAGGCGTTCTTGTTCCGACAATATGGTTTTGTCAGCTGACTTTTCTTTCGTTTCACTTTGGCCTCTGTTCACTTGGTGAGTCATCGGCTGAAATGGGAACACCACCAGGTATGACTGGATGCTCTACAAGTAGCGTACTTGCACGTTAAACATGATGCCGAAGATGGAAGCGATACTGTACTGTCTCACACAATAGAGACATAGTCTACTTGGATTAAGCAAGCGTGTGCTTAATCAGTTAACTGAGTACAAGCTTGTTTACTGCTTGTTCTATGCGTTTAGTTATTTGGTAGAGTGATCCTGCATATCCAATTACTTAAGCATCGTCTGTTAATTTGCGATGGGCAAAATTTGGTAATCCTAAATAATGTTCATTGCGAGTTTGTTAGCCTTTTGTGTCACGGTCGAATACACCGACAGTGCATTTTCTGAGCGTCGAGCAACTACTGTAGAAGATGTTCTAACTTCCATCATATTGCCGTAAGGAGAGGAATCAGGACACAAATTTAGATAGAACCCGAAGTTGATTGGTTCAGTTTCCTATTGTACAAACATCAGGGACTCGAAGAATATGGAGCCCAGAGGACCCTGATTGTCTTACACTTGGAACTGGAAATAGGTCAGGCGTGAACCATAGGCCTTTCCAACCGGCGAACTGCGGAAATTTTACTAAGCTTGGGGTATTTTGGTTGGTTTTCTGACGGCATTCAATTAATGCTGTACTACAATTTGTATGGAAATCTTGTGAACATGTAACACGAAGCATTCATCTTAGAAGGCATATTTATCTCATTGCTTACTGGTTCACTGCCATTTTCTTGTTTTCCACCGTACATCTTCAAGGTATAATCCGTGGTACCATAAATAGGACTAGACATGTTCATCGTTGGGCCTTGGAGTACCAGCGCTGTGTCTGGAGTGCAGCACGCAAATTCAATTAAAACAGCAGTGCGCTTTTAAGTAAACATCTATTTCGATCATAGGGACTGCATCCGAAGTGGTGAGTGACCAGAAAAATCCTCAGCGTATGCTATAAACCTTACGCACTTTTACAATGTGATCTAGTTCGGCCTAATTGATGTCGCTATTCTGTCAGCATAACGACAACGGCCAGTTTATTTCGACATCGGTTGTATAGAGGATGAATTGGAGAACAGTATTGAACGGGCAAAAAGCAAGCGCATAAACGCGTTTATTCCCTGAAGCGGGGGTTTTCACAGTTGCCCATTAGCAATGTTACACAGGACTCGTTGCCAACCTGCTCAAAGGTGTTGCAATGGTCCAACAAGTCCATTAAGAGGATGCATACTGTTTCTCTGGTCCTCCCAACAATTCTACAAGTGCACTCTACTTCTCCAAGTTAGTCGAATGTCACGGGATGTCAGCCACCGAACGCTAACCTAACCAATACGTGCTTCGTGAGAGATAGCCATCTGACAGTACGGGTCCCAAATGTTGCGAAACAACAATGAACAGCATCATAAGCCAATTCGAATAATATTGCCGCTGTACTGGTAAGTCATTGGGCCAGGGCTGATACATCGAAGCGCATCAGTATGACACATTTTCCTTGAGTGAGGAACGCTTACTGTACTTAAAGCGTCTCGCGGAAATTGTGTCGTAATTGTGTGTCTCACATGCAAGAACGAGAACATCAATCGAGGTACTGATGTTAGACAGTGTTCTATCTACTCATTCCCTGTCTATTGAGAAAAAGAAGCCGGAGAGTGAAATACAGATGCGACAACAACTGGAACAATCAGAGTAGTTTCTGCTTGTTTTTTTGGTAGATATCAATCGGATAATCCAATGCTCTAGGAATAAATCAACAACACATGAGAAGATCACGTCATGGACACCAGTATATATGTTGTGGTGGTGGTCAAGTATCGACAATGGCGGCGGTCATAAGGAGTAAGACGCTGATCTAACCTAAGCAGAGTTGACAGTCAGCAGCCCGTGGAGATCGGCTTCTTGCTACATGTGACATTTTCGATACTGCACACGACTTTCGTTTATACTTCTCTCTGACTATGGGTATGAAAACAACCCGAATTCCACACCAAAATCTCAAATATTTCGTCTGTTTCAATGTGTACAGCACTGGATCCCAGTCCGCAGAGTTGTGATTCTCCCCGCATGTGTGAGGTGTCCCCATGCCGAATGATACACGGAATCCTCTATCCAACGGGTACAGTACGATGTAGCTCATCTAGGCTCCTTTGAAAACAGACTGAAACAATTGGTCTGCGGACCAATCAACACACTGATCACAACACCGAAGCAGTAGCAATGTAGCAGATGTGACGAAATGGGTGCAACCGGATCGGACCAGCTGCATGATTCCCTGATCTTTTGAATAATGCTGATCAACACTTCTCAGTTCGCTCTTACTGGCATGGATAATGGCCAGGGCTCGAAAGATTTCAGCCTTATTACTGCCGCGTTGAAGTCCAGAAACGCACCGGGGATTTCCCCTCATTGTTCAACGATGAAAGACAGTGACTTACTTGGTGTAGAGAATTGACACCAAGAATCGCCCGAAAATAGAACACACATCATTGTGCTACTAGGAGTACAACCTCATGAGGTCGAAATGACACAGACCGGCCAGCCGAATCCCCTAATACTGCATCGCGCCGATAACAGGTTGTCGCCCCAGAGATGTTTTGATCCTGCTACTGAACTGGACCGAATCCCGTATATCTCTTGGGCAACAGATTACAGTAGCGTTTCTCAACCCTTTTTGGTTGACACCCACGAAAATATTCGGCATTTTTGTGGCACACCTGAGTATCAAAACGTAAAAGTTTACGCTACAAGTAAAGCAAATATTACTGATTCACAGATTTTATTCAGTGATAGGACAGCAAGTTTGCATGCACTAACTAACTCAACGCCAGGTACCAGTCGCCAGACAAATGCGCGTTTCATAGCCATTGTTCAGTATTCTTCTATTTTGGGTTTCATTGTTGTTTATGCTGTTAATCCGAATTCAGAGCATACTGAAGCTACCGAATGCATGGTGTAAATTTTTGACCATAAGTCAAATTCATGCAAATATCTTCCCCAGAATGCTGAAAGGTAAAACTCATAGCTTCTCAAATCAGTGAGCAGTTTTCATTCGCTTATATCTAATTTAATACCTTGCAGCTTACACTTAGGTCGATAAACCATCCCTATTCGTCAAATAGAAGCGAAGGAAATTAGCCTTCCAATGAGGTTTTCAATTCTCATTGGGGCTGCTTTGCAATTGTTGTTGAAAGTAATCAAATATAGCTTTTGCAAATCTACCTTAACAGCGCCAGTTTTCATTCAGGAACTTTGATTTTGTATGAATTTGGCAATATACTTAAATGTACCTTGAAATCATATTCAGTGTTTACAGCTTTTCAAACTTGTCCGAGAGAAAATGCATTTTTAACCTACGTAATCTCGTCATGAAGAGAAACTGAAAAGGTTTAGTTTGCTATCATCAAGAAAAAAATCACGCACTGTATTCCGGTTTGTGAGTCGTTTTTCAATCTTTCCCTTCGAAAGTCAACGCAGCTCACCGTGCTAAAGCAGAGTTCCATAGTCGGAATGCACTACGTTGTACAGCTTACGGAACATTCGGGACTTAAGGGGTCGACCCCGATGAACTAATCCACGTGAATGTCTCAATTCATAAAAGTCAACAAATATATATATAAAATTTAAAGATGAGCAATACTTTGAATCATTTAATGGAGGCTACCAATACTTAGGTTTTCTTGGCGCATAAATATGATAAATCCATCGTTGTATCCAAACACTGATGGACATTCGTCTTTGCAAATGCAGACACCGTTTCTCCACAACGAACCATGGCTTGATATATTTTCTTAAGCGTTTAAACATACGTTTTCCAGTTGTAATTTGCAAATCTCCGCAAAAATTACTTATTCAATAAATGCTTATCCTAAACACATTGTGTGAGATTTTACAGCTGTTTCTCTACTAATATCTGTCAGTGCATTAAGCCAAACTGACCAGAACTCCCTGTGTGGTTCGAGGTGCTCGAGGATTGCGTTCATAAATTTGAAGAAATATTTACATTCTGCACGAGATTGTGTTATTAGATAATAGCACTTTCTTGACCATCCTTATGGTGCTGTAATCTTTAATTTACAACCAAGCATAAAACAACAAAGACTCAAAATGGTCTGGGTGCAACGGAAAATTTTGTCCATGGTTTTTATATCCTCCCTTTCCTACCACGATGGTTCGGATGGCATATTTGTCTATATACAGACTTGTGAATATATATATATATATATATGTATATAAATTTATATATAGTGCTAGAAACTGTCGGAATATCTGGAATAAATGCAAGTAACAATTTATGTTGTTTGCGGTTAAACACACAGTTTCTGGCAGTTTGAGATGAAACGTGATGTACTCTAGTGGCCATTCTCTCTGATCATACCTCCTGAATATACGGTTCCGTCGGAGCAGACCTAACACTAGTGTAACAACAGCGTAGCTTACTCTATCCTGAAGAAGCAAAGGAGCATCTGTCCTTATCTGTGTCTGGTTAAAATACGACACTAAGCAGGCCTTACTGGTACATCCCTACTTCTTCGATGAGTTAACCACTGGTAGTAATATGGTAACCACGACCCAGTTAACAACCTCCAATGGTTTTGCAGTAGTACTTGGAGCTTTAAAATGCAAAAAGGACGTAGTGTTCTACACAGGAATATTTGGTACCACACGTACATGGAAGGGAGCTGAATCGAGGCAAACACTGCCGTCCACACACTCCCAGTTTGTCCATCAGTTACCGGGAGGAATTATTTCCATCATGTAACGCAGTCGTAATACAGTTGTCTATGATCATAATGACAACAGAACTAGCAAGCAGAAGAGGAAATATTCCATCTACGACCGTTATGAGTTGCGCTGAACGTACTGATAACCTGCTGCTATTGCACAAACCGACTGACTACCCAGATCAGTAGACATAGGCCTACTGCTAAACCCATATTAAGCAACTGGTAACATTATGTTTAGCCAAAGCTAGTGCCAATATATGTAGTCAGGGAAAGAATAACCTAGCTGCAAGTTCCGGGAGTGCAACAATCACTAGCTGCCTAAAAAGGTGCTTGTTGTTTTCCCAAGGGATGCATTCACTGGTGCTTTTCAAAGCAGATCATTCTCATTGGTATACCCTAAAGTGAACCGATAGGTCGTTAGTTTCAGGCTACGTCGGGACAAACTGCTTTGGGTTGTTAGCGGAAAGAACAGTTCAGAAAGCTGCAATAGGCGGGCTCCCTTAACGCTGGCGAAACGTACGTCGTTGATGGATACCACAAAATGGCTTATTATAAGGCCAAGGGTTACACGGAATACAACTCCTAGAATAGAAAGAATTGTTTTTCCAGAGCCCTCAGTGGTATCATGGCACATATGCAGGTTCATGCTTACCATTCAATTGGAGAAAAGCCACCAAAGTTCGTTGATTACATGCTCCACATGCTGCTGCACCTCCTCAAACTGAGGTTTCACTGATCTGATCTTCCAATAACTGATGCGACTTCATGTTACCATTTAGGAAGACGAGATTCATCCAGACTACCCAAGATATCAGATAAGTTTTCATATTTCCGCAGTGTGTTCTGAAGCTCGAAGAAGTGATGACTAACGATAATCGCTTCCGATTCCCACCCAATGGTGGAGAGAGAGATTATTGATTTCCCATCGGGCCGCAGCGATCATACAGTACTACTCTTCGAATACAATTGCAATGCAGGAGATCCCGTAGAAATTGCGCAAGCAACAAGAACGTATGTAGGCTACGATATATTAGCTCGACTAGGTGAGACAGCGAACTGGACATTTCTGGCAGAGGAGGCACCAGCCAGTGCATGGGAACATTTCGACATCCAGTTTAACTTTATGGCTGCTGAAGGGTCAGCAACTAAGACCTTCCACTCGAGAAACGTGGTCTCGTTTATGCGAAGCAGGGCACGCAAGTGTATAGCGATGCGAAACTCAGCCTGGCACTTTTACAAACTCTCCCCGAGCACCGAGAACTCGATGGCCTATGCGCCCCAACGTAACCACTTTACTCAGCTTGCTCGAGTGGATTTAAAGACGCACCAGCAGAAGTTGGCAGTGCGTGTGGCCTCAAACAACGAGCTTCTGTATCAACACGGCAACAGTCTACGTAACGTGAAACGGGGAATTCCTCCTCTACAAGCAGCGGACAGATCCACACGGACACCGAAGGAGGCGGCGAATACACTGCGCCTACAATATGCTGCAAGATTTCAGTGCGATCACTGGCCACCTAGCTCTATGGCCATGCTTAGTTTAGCCCCAAACTCACTCACCTATCCACCACAGTAGAAGCTGTACTAAAAACGTGGTAGAAAATTCGCAACCACAGCTCTCCTGGAGTCAATACTTTTCACACGAACTCGCTAGGGGCGGTAGCAGAGAGTTTAGTTGAGCCTTTTGATCGATTCTTCAAACAAAGTTTTGACAATATGCACGTCCCCGATTAGTTGGAATGAAACGTCTACTTCTATGCACAAGGGAGGTAGTCCTTCCAATCCAGCCAACTGCCATCCCCTAATCAAACTACAAGTCCTTTCAAAGGTTGTGGAAGTTATTAGTTCTGATGCAGTAACGGCCCACTTCGAAGAATTTAACTATCTTGCATCAGAACAGCATGGCTTCCGATGAAATCGATCATGTCCTACAAAGTCACTACTAGCACGATCCAGCTGAACTGAAGGAGTAGACTCTGGCACAGGCGTTGATGTACAGCTTATCGCGGACAAATGCAAGTTACTCTCCATACGATACCAGAGTACCTATTTCTAAAGGCTATGAAGGCAAGTACTGCAGCAGTCATCAGTCGAACGCGACCTTGGCGTCCTTGTTCAGTATAACTTGGGTTGTACCAAGCAATCAGTAATAACACCGAAAACTAGTAACCAGCACGTCGGCTTGCTAGGACGGGCGTGCGGCCAAGTAGACAGCACTAGTTTCAGAGAGTTGCTGGGTGCGTATGTTCGTCCACATGTCAAATACGCAATCTATACTACTTACTGCACTGGATTAACCTAAATGTCAAGCTTTACTATACGTCATTGGAATGCTCTACCTTTTATACGAGCATAGGCTGAAACGTTTGCGAGTATACAGCGGACTGTATCACCAAATACGAGGCGACTTGGTA
>OX104062.1:530330-640808 GCA_944474145.2 Dicrocoelium dendriticum
GTCGCAATATTGTTTTGCTTTCCCAAGACTTGTTGCAGGTCGGGTTGCGGCGGATGGAGGACCACGCACAGGCTCACCACGAGACATCAGCTTAGGTAGATCGCCTGTTGGCCATTTTAGTGGGCAGGCCACGTTTTGCGAACTGCTAATCCCGCAACAACGGCATCTTGCAATCAGCTGGGTAAAATGATGGGACACAGATGGACCCTATCAAACATGAAGTCGATTTAGGCAGAAGCAGTACCACACATTACTGAACTCGATTTTCCCATCTGGAGCAGAGTCCACGCGCAATCGCTGCTATCGGTCGCTTCAATTTTCCCCAACGTTTAGTGAGTGCTATATTCTCCGGAAAAAGCGTGCTTATGCTTAACCTACGACCTCTTCAACTCAAATATATGCCAGCTAACTATGCCTTAGCACTACACATCCATCATTCATACTCACTTGCATTCCTGTTGTCATTCGTCTGCTCGACATGTTTACAAACTGACACCCACTGTTGCTCGCTTCATAGGTTGAAGTCTAATGCTAGCTTTCTCGAATCTAGTCCACAGTGTTGGACACTATTTGTTTTCATCAGTCTACTTACGGACTGTTTTTCAGTCTTGTATTTCGGATTTGATGTAACCGGTGTCTCGAATAACCTGGTGCTTCCTGTAGTGATCTCGACAGTATTTCTTTTGCCGTTAGACATGAACCAAACTCTTTGCAATACGCTCAAACACAGAGGGAGAGAATCAATGCAAATGCAGAAGTGCTACTTCCAGTAAACTTCTTCGAAAGAATGCAGTCCTGCTTACCTATCCGTCATGCGCTGCACGTTATGTATCTGTTCGGATAATCCAAGTCGGCATACACATATGCTCTCCTTCGTTGTATTGTAAGAGTATCAGTTCCATTAATTGTAAGTTACTAGTGGCAGAAGTGAGTATGGGAGATGGTGGATCATCGCCACCATCGGGCATGTGTCCATGGACCTGTGATTACATCCAGATCCGCACAAAGTTGATGCAACAACATTTGGAATTTAAGTCACTTCACATTTGTCAGCATAAGTGTGTTTCGGGCATACACGACAGGCAAGTTATTGTCAACTTGTGTTCCGAAGCAAACTGTCGATGACCGTCGGAATGGATGGTAAATACGAAGCATTGTGGTTCAAACTAACTGAGTGTGCAATAAATGAATTTGTTCCTTTGGATTAAAGCATTTGAGGATATGTTCTTTTTGCTTGTGCGTCTTGTCGACACAGGTGGACGGCCGAGAGTCCTTTGTGTATGTGATTTCGGTCACTCCTGAAAATAGGAAGCAGACAGGCAAATAAACAGCGACATCTGTCTAGAAGTAACATTGCCATCTTTCATGCATCAGGAATGCCTCTGACCCTAATCTATAGGTTGGGTAATCTTACCAAATTCAGGAATACCGTTACCCGGATTGAGCAATACAGTGCCCAGTTATCGGCTCCTGGCCGTCGCATTGAGATAAATTTTGCTCATAAATCGAGCTCTCAAAATTCTTTTGGCAGTAGCCTTACTTCCCTCGTATTGCGTTATGATGCTGTAGAAAACGATGCCTGATAAGGAAGAACGGTGTGTGCAATCAGAAGCAATTCCTCGCTGCATATATGTAAGCTGTACTGGAAATCGATTGTTACCTCATTGTTACGTAAGCAAATTTTGTAACTTTGAGATCTGAATGAGCATGGAAATCAATAATACAGGGTGCTCGTATGGTCATTGCAGCATACACGGATCAGTTACTCGTGCTGTGTTGGAATTGATGCACACCACAACGAAGTGCAACAAAGAATGTAAAGGGCGTTGCGTTATCGCTCTTACCACCGATGTCTGAAGTTTCTGGGATTATCCAGCGGATGCTATCGAAGGCTGCGCGGCGATCTCATATCGGCTTATCAGGTATTGAGTTACCCCAAACACATAGGCCGTCATTTCCTGAAACTTAGCCACTACACGCATCTCAGGGGTAACTGCTTCAAATTGAAGGAACCATATAGCCGTCTAGAGTGTCGACAGCATTAATTTTCCCTCCGTGTTTGCCAACCCTGGAACGCACTTTCAGACGCAGTTGTATCCTCCGCTACATTCAACGTTTTCAAAAAGCGACTAGATTTTGCTTTTAGCTCCCAACACTTTGTTATCAAAACTATCTGGTTTGGACATTAAGCCAAGCATTGTTTTCTACAGAATTTATGTATCAAATGGACCCAAGTGAGCGACCGTATTTTCCTTTTCTCACGCCTTATGTCAACGACCACTGCACCCCGGTGTATTTCTGAACATTTAAGCACGATTTTTGTAACTGATGTTATTTATCAAAGTATTCATCTCCGCTGACGTTAGATAGATAACCCACATATATTTTGATTTCATCGTATTCACCCCAACCATCGTAAGGGACGTGTGAAGCACTTGCTTTTATCCCGTGACAAATCATTGCTCATTGTTCATTGTTAACATAGGTAATGCAACATGAGCAATAGCAAGTAGCACAATGTTTACAATCACTATGTCCAGCGCAGCGCGATTGAACCCCGGGATTTCTGTAATTCAACTGCGGCTTATCTTGAAGTCGTCGTGAACTTCTCAGTCGACTCCCATCTTCTGTATCTAGAATGGGATCTTGGAAATGTACATTAGTATCGATCTCAGAAGTGTTGGAATTTGCTGCCGATTGAGCAGAGTTTTTGTACTGCATCTGGCCGCATGATTGTTGCATATAGACAAGGCAATCAGGTCCAATATCCGCATCATACGTCTTCCGACGTTACTCACAACAATTCCAGAACTGTGTGGGAATTCATTGACCCTGAAATGGCGTACCTAGGTGGTGCTCAAACCGAGAATGTTCGAACGAAGTGGTTGGGATTTGCACATTTTAGCAGTAGTCTCTCCAGCGGTAGAGTGGAGTCCATTACGATACTGCAGTAAGCAGTTATCCACGTATCGATCTAGTTCATCAAATATTGATGGAGCACATGGACTAATTGCACGTTTCAAAGTACTAAAAGTGCTCTCAGCTAATCCGTTGGAGCAAAGACGTCTGAGGCAGTAAACAAATGACGACAAACAAGGTACCGTATGTATGTATACGTATATGCTTGGTGGCATCCGGTTTCGGAGTTGCCCGTCACTGTGGCTAGACACAGGAAGTCTGCGCCTACGGAGAGACCATGGTTGGCTTGCGCTGTACCACCCACAGCTCCAACCACACACCCCATATGCAGTGTAGACCCGAAGGAATAAGACCGGGAGGCATGTGGATAGGAGCCACTTTTCACCAACGGAACCGGCCCACACTGTTTCACAGGCAAACACAATCACGCCGTATTTGGGGAATCAAGCGCACACAAGGCTGTGGCTGGACGGTGGTCCGCTCCACACTAGTTGCATGGAACCACTCTTTGATCCTATCTTGACCACAAGGACCGTGCACCCCCTCCCTCTAGCTACGACCAACGGTATCCTAGAGCCAGTGTGAACGACGCAGTTGGTAATAGACAGGTAAACACGTTGTCAACATGCACAGTAAGCGCAGCCACACCGGGGATATTATGCAGCAGCGAATCACTTGAGAGAAATATGAAAGCAAAATAAATCGAGTACTGCATAAGTAAACGATGACAAAGTTGTTAAATTAATGAACATATGAAATAATTTGTTTACAAACGAATCCGAAATAAGCTCATGAGGTCGGAAAGCATATTTTGCGGAAATGCCACAAACACGAAAACGTTATCTACATTAACTACAATTGGATTAAGCAACGTGCGCAAGTTCATGGAAGAGAGTACTGGTAGAAATTTACATGAGGAGGAAAGGCATTAGGACAAAACTGCAAACCCACCACCTTTATAAAATAGACTTAGCATGCAAGCACGCGGTTAGTAAATCGAATGCAGCGTACGCACAAACGCTGCGGCGGTTCTGCCTACGTTCTCTGCAGGACCCGTCGTCGCTTCGGTAATGGTCCCGAGTGGTCTCGCTCATGGCTCAATAGGCCTGCCTGAACCCGGCACTCGCGACCGCATGTGGTACAGCACAATGCCCTCGATGTCGATAGAGTACAACCCATCGGTGCTTGCCGCTTCCGCACTTGCCGCTTCTTCTCTGCATGTATGATGTCTTTCTCCCTCACTTCAGCAACTGCCTTAGTGATTGGATGGCGCATGTACGCCGACCAACTGCCTTCTATTCCCATGACCTGCAATCAAGATTAGAACGTGAGAGGCTCAATTTGATGTTATCCTGGTAACGTAATTTTGGTTTCTCCACATGCCGCTTTCCATTACTCAGCTGACCATATAAGAGTTGTTTCGGTATCCGCGTCGAATCCAATCGGCTCACATGAGCGATCCACCTAAGGTGTCTCAGCAAAAGTATGCAGTCCACTGCATACATCTAACTTTGTCGCAAAATCCGTCGCAAGCACTACTGATAGAACCGCTCGAGATAGCGCGCATCCCGAAAGTAAATCGTTCACGTTTCACTGTCGTATAGGAGACCGTACGGCACAATGGATCTGAATGTCAACAGCGTCGTGCCGATTTTAAGCTGATGGTTGCTCCACACTCGGTACTCTAGCTTCCCCAATGCCGCTGCTGCCTTTGACACGCGAATACGCAGCTCACTGTGTAGCTGCTGTTCAGTTGACAACACACTCTTAAGGTAGCAGAAGCGAGAGGTAGTTTCCAGTACTTTGGCGCCAATGCTGATTCGCAGCAATATTGAAGATGGCACCTCCGGTGAAGGCTGAAAGATACAGACGGCTTTGCTTGTCTTGATGGTGAGCCCGAATTGGGCCGCTGTCGAAGCCAGCTCACTAGTCATGTACTGCAACTTATACGAGCTGTGTGCAAACAACGCACAGTCGTCAGCAAACAGCAACATACGGATAGTTGTCTCACAGACTAGAGTTCTCACAACGAAACGACGGATGTTCAATTACCCACCATCAATACGGTGCTCTACACGAACACCGTAAGCACAAGCAGATTCAATGCACATCATAGCATGAAGATATATTTTAAACAGGGCAGGAGCTAAGACGCTGTCGCTTTACACCAGAGACAAATGCTAAGTCATTCGAAGTCTCTCCACACGGCTGCACCCTCGCCCGCATACCGCTCTGCAGACATTCAATTAAACTTACAAAATTACAGGCAGGCATACGATTTCATTGTTGATTAATGGCACGCGGGGAGGTATTTCTGCTCCGGAGGTTTGCTTGAGGGTCTCCACCGGGAGTCTTTGGCTGAATAGCCTGACCCACAAATCAGTGGGTGATTTGGAGCTTTGTTTGGCGACAAGCATACCATGGACATCTTCAGCAGCCAGCGCAAAGTCTAACATCCTGTACATGGGATCTAAGACGACTGCGGGTTTACACATTTGCAGATGCAACAACGGAGATAGGAGAAAAATGACTAATACATCCGTTACTCGATGGTTTTCACACGAAATCTGTTCGATGTGAGCTGCCGGTTCACCTTACTGAACGGTGGGACGTAGCTCTAGAATTCGCGTAACGGTTAGAAGGGGTCGATGCGACCATTGGTGCAACACCATCTTGTTGCTGTTCTGTAAGAGGATATTGTGGACCCAAGTGTAGGCGATCGAAACAGATTTCGGACAGATCTGCACATCGCGGGTACACTCGCTCCCAGCGACCAGACCTGCCGAATTTCCAAGGAGTCCGCCCAACAGCACCGACATACAGAAAGTTTGAATCACCACGCGACAGCCAAAATTACTCAAGTAAGCGTAATCGAGTGGTCAGACTTCATACAAGCGGTTACTTGTTTCATCACCTACTACTTTGGCACTGAGGCTCGAAGTTCCGATTTTGGGGGGTCCCATTGGTAAGTTTGATTTACATAGTAGCTTGAAAACTCTTGCTTAGATCCAACTCGATTACAAAGCTGACAAACTGTGAATGGGCACATTGCCGTGACGGTTTGACCTCTGCCAACGGAGAACCTTTTACAGTCTGGCAACCTATTACTACACTAGTTGAGATTACGAACGACAAATTTCACCACCAGTTTATTGTTGCAGACGGAATATCGTTTGCTGCTCCTAGTGAGATGGAACTACTTAACCGATTGAAATGCAGACTAGACCTGGACATGCACCGACTGGTCATTGACCGTTATACTATAATACACAGACCCTGCCGAAGTGATTGTACTGAAGCTTTTGCATTATGTGAAAACACGTCTGATAGCGTGCAGTGCATAGACAACTTTGTCCATTCCGTTCATCTGTCCTCGGATTAGCGGACTTTGGAAAGCCTCGAAGGTATACCTCGGTATTACTGGGAAACATTCGCGTGGTGATTTTAAGATTTGGGTCGAACCAGCGTCACTAAGCACTCGATAGATACCGGGACTGCGAGAACGATTAAGACTCTACCGAGGCGAATTCCAATACATTAGCAAAGCGAGCTACAAAAGCTTATGAATGCAAGGTTGGGAAATATGCATTACGCCCCTCTATTTCTTCATTGACATTCCCGGTTTTCCTGTTCAAGAGGAGAGATGGTGGTTTTCGGTTGCGCGTTGACTACAGACCGTTCAACGGTAACACGGGATGAATCGTTCCCTTCCCCAGAATCGATGATTAGTTTGATACGATTGGCGAATCAGCCTATTTTAGCACACTGGTCCTAGCTTCTTGGTAATGTCAGGTAGAAGTAAAGGAGTGTGACCAGGCAAAAATACTGCTTGTAAAACCGTCTGGTCTTTTTGAATTTCAGATCCAGCATTTTGGGCTATCAAACGTACCGGCAAGATTTCAACGCCAAATGCAAAATTTTGTGAACGGACTGAATCCCCGTAAGCGTCTTGTTTACTTGGATGATGTTGATGACCATGGAAAAAAGAAATGAAGCTTTACTCAATCTGTCGGAAATGCTGACACGTTTACTTGAGGTGGGCCTCAAATTACAACCCACAAGTGCCCCTTGCTGCAAGAAGAATTGACGTACCATTGGTCACGTCATTTCGTGGACGGGCATTCTGACAGATCCTTCTACGACAGAACAGGTGAACGCACGGTCCATTCCAGTCAATACGGACAAGTAACGCAGGTTCCTTGGTTTTGCATCCTATTATAGGCTATTTATTATTATGGGGTTCATTGACATCGTTGCAGCTTGGATGCAATAAATCAGCCATTCGAATGGTCCCCACAATTTCTGAAGACTTTCGATCTGTTACGGGAGTCCATTTGTACCACTCCCTTGTTGGTAGTTCCGAATTTACTGTCATCAGCAGAAGAGTTCATCCTAGATACCGACGCAAGTGACTATGCCTTCGAGGCCGTGTTATCCCACTAGGGGACCTGACGGAGTGACAGTCTGAGCCATACATCAAGAGGAAGATTTATTACACGATTAGAAAAGAAATCTTCGCCTTGCTTATTTATAGAAGATAAAACCAAAATTAATTACTAGGGAAAACGTTTTAAGTACAGACGGATAACCAGCCACTTCAGTGGTTACAGGGTGTCGAGGATCCTGAGGGGCAGATCGTCCGGTGGCAGGGACAGCTATGGGAATATGATTTTGAATGTCACCAGCGACCAGAAAAGCAACAAGCTAATGCGGACGCGCTTTCAAGAATTCTACTCCGTGATCACGGATATAGTCATTCCTGCACTACACAACACGTAGCACTATTTAATCCCTAAAGAGCTGAGTATGGTTGTTGTCAAGAGAGGCAAGCATCGGATCCAGATTTATCATACTTTTACGTCAGGCGGCGTCTGGTAGACGACAAACCAAACCCAAAAAGATGTCGCGAAGAAGTTATGAATCTCGATGCTTATGGAGTGTTTGGAATAAGCTCCTCATCGAAAACGGTGGGTTGGTGTTCGATTCCGGCCCAACATACTTTAGGAGAATTGCAGTACCTCAGGCATTAGTTACTGAAGTACTATCGGAACTGCATCGACAGTTGGGACATGTTGGGGTCAATAAATTGGATGCGGCCGTGCGCCGACGATTCTGGTGGTCATATCAGAGAAGTGATGTACTCAACTTTTGCCAAATAGGCGAGACGTGTGCCACTTTCCAAAATCTATGCACTGATCAGAAAACACCATTGCAGCCTATGACGGCGGGATACCCGAAGGAGAGTAATACTGATCGCCGCCTATTTTATGATCGGTTGCACTTAGCTCTTTTAGTCAAATTTAGCAATCCACCTAGACTGGATGTCGTTGTTCCGCAGTTTACGTCTGCAACTATGGCCTATACTTGCGAAACTGGCACAGCCTTGTTCACATCATTTGCTTGTCAGATTTTACAGTGTAAATAACAAGACTTTAGATGTGAAGCAATTGCTGGCACCAACAATTCGTACCATGCGTGAAGCGATGGAACCTGACATCCGAATAACGGATGACAGAAAACTCATGAAGGCTATTTTGCAATGTGTTGTGACGGATGCACCGGCAAGAGCATACCATCGCTAAGTAAAGCAACACTCAGAATATTTCGCCTGCGAAAAATGTTCCAGTGTCGATAAGATGGAAGCTCCATATAATTGAGTAGGTGTTTGCTTGGCGGACGCATGACATTTCCGCAGTCTAAAGACGCTATACCCCGGACTGACATGGACTTTCGGTCAAAGCGCCAGGAGGAAGAGTAAGTTAGTTGTTCAGCCTTCGAGGCACCGCGTGGACATGACTGAGTACTTCACGTTGGATTACATGCACCAGCCTTAACTCGGCATGATGAAACCGTGGCTCCATCAGTGGCGCAATGGGCCTATAGCAAGAGAAGTGCGTTTTCATTCCACTGCTTCAGTGATGTGAACAACCGCATTGAAATAACGACCGAGTGCCTTACAAGCGAATTCACACGAAAAAGTCCTACCTTGGTGGAGGTTGACAGAAGGAAAGCCACTAAGCTTAACCGGATTTTGCTGTATCTGGGTCCAGTGGTTATGTAAGATATATTTCAAGATAATCAGTATAAACTGTCTTCGAGCTATCTGTGGCTTACGCATTAATTTCGAAAATACTGCTCTTATTATCTGTTGATTGTGGAATCCAGGTCGAAAAATGTAATTTGAGAGATAGGCGCTATATGCAGTGAACAAGAGCTTGTAGGTGCACTGTCTGTAACACATATGCCAGGATGTTCGTCGGTTAAATCCACTGGACAACTTCGCCATCTTTCATTCTAACCATTTCTCGGACATTTGCTGAGAACGATGCGAGGGCACAACTGCGAACGTCACAGATTTTCCGACGTGTCATGAAACGATATTCATCTCAGGTCTCGGACATTCTGCTGGATGACGCCCAATCAATCTTCATTACGTCAACAATTGACACCGCGACTTCATTTATGCGAAACCTTGTGGTCATCATGACGAAGCATCCGAACAACGTGGTTCTGGTTGTTGGCACACTGTCATTTGTAATGTGTATAAAACAAGCGGAGTTATGTGTACAGCCATTCTTGCATTGTTAATCATATTCGCACAAGTTCATACTATCGGAAGGCTTACGCGTTCAACAATGCAACCGAGCCATGACTCCACCAAAATGGATAAGGAACGGTAAGGTAAAATATAAATACCTTTCCATTCCTTCTACTGACACCGTTGTACTTCATTCCATAATACACAATTGGAGTTGATTCTGGTTTTTCATCCTTCCGCAATAAATGACGACGGATGTACAACTGATGTTTAACTGACAGATGTATGGCGTCATGGTATTTGTGGACATCCGTGTCGGATTTGCGCACGCCACCTGGATGGAGAGCGAAGGCAAAGTATGGAACCTGAAGTTGTCTTCCAGGCAACTTGAAAGTCTCTCGTTGCACAACTTACCTGTACCTGCGGGTGCATTAATTTTCAGAGTAAGAACGCACCGATCCAATGGGGAGTGTCATTTCTACGGATGCGTCCAGTATTAGATGATTATGTGAAAGCCAAGCGGCTGTCGGATGAGCTAATGCTATGCTCAGAGCTGTCATCCAGCGATGTTACCTGCGTGATGAACGCGATGAGAAGCAGAAAATGTAAGCAGATCGTAAATCCATAATTTCCTTAGCACCGCCAAGTGTTCCTGCACACAAAACACAGTTTAATCTGTCCACAAGCCGCCGACGGACATCCTCGCCTGACGATGATTACTCTCCACCACCTCCACGGCTGTAGTTTGAGGATGATGTGATGTTTCTAAAATGGCTGGAAAATATCGAGACAAAATTTGGATCAAGAACCTCAATGTATGTGCGATTGTCATTAGGTGATTGTTAGCTCCGTACCCTAACGCCTGTCTTTGTTGCGGATATCCGCTGACTACATTCCTGACAAGAATGACGGAACAGGCAAGCGTTGCATTGTCCCATTAACATCCAAATTTAGCTCTGTTGTTAAACCACACGCATAAGGTAATTAAAGTGCGCGAGGAGAACCGGGAACATAAGTTGGCCAAGCATCAGATTCAGCGTACTCTGGCGCTTAGAGGGAGTAACGAAGTGTGCCCGTACGCATTGCCTATAGACTCAGTCAGCGACTTGATGAAGTTCAACTCTAAACTGGAGAAGGCAACTTGTATGTCCCAAATGGTAAAAGTAAAATGTATCTTATGCCTATATCCAAGTAGCCCACTTTTCTCGTGTAGTTAGGAAATCGCTATCCGACGTTGTGCACAACATCCTGGTCACTTCCATGAACAATATGTTGGCACGCGCTGTGAAGTGGTGTGGAGTCAATCAATAATATCGCATCGCGGACACAATTTACACGCGTTGTACCACCGGAAAGCACAAAGCATTTTTTAATGTTAAACTACTTCAGACACCGTAATGTGAAAGAGTTACACCGCATGTAGCTATGCCTTATTTGCGGACAAAATGCGACGATGAATCCAAAGTGTCGGTGAGCATGAAACTCTGCGACAACCACAGCAATCCTCTACTTGACACCATTTTTTCAACATGAACCATAATTTTTAAAAATATATCTTCGGTAACTGCCGCTGCTTTTCAATTTAAACGAGTTTCTGAGTGTTGTATGCGTGTTACATGATTTAAGTAGCTAACGGCAATGCACTGGAAAGTTAGGCAATAAGGAGCTTAAACAAAGGTGGTATGGTTCCATTCAGCTAAAATCAGACCTGACAGTCCGAATGAGTGTCTGATTTGATCGTCCGATTTCCGCACAAAATGGTGTGCCGTTCGGTGTCAGCTCGGTCGATTATCGGTCGATTATTAGCTTGCTCTTAAACACCTATCCGACAGCTGTCAGTCACTCGTGTCGATATGGTATAGGACGATATAATCGATTCTGGGGAAGGGAACTCGTCTTTCCGTGTGACTCTTGAACAGCCTGTAGTCAACGCGCAACCGAAAACCACCATCTCTCTTCTTGATCAGACAAACCGGGAATGTCAATGGAGAAGTAGAGGGGTGTACTGCATATTTTCTAATATTGCATCTATAAGCTTTTGTAGCTCGCTTTGCTAATGTATTGGAATTCGCCTCGGTAGAGTCTTAATCGTTCGCGCGGTCCCGGTATCTATCGAGTGCTTAGTGACGCTGGGTCGACCCAAATCTTAAACGCACTACGCGAATGTTTCGAGTATTCACATAGTATACCTTTGAGCCTTTACAATGTCCTCTAATCCGAGGACAGATGAACGGAATGGATAAAGTTGTCTATCGTTGCAGGCTATCTGACGTGTTTTCACATAATGCAGAAGATTCAGTACAATCAATTTGGCAGGGTCTACGTATTATAGTATGACGTTCAATGACCAGTCGGAGTTTGTTCAGGTCTAATCTGCATTTCCATCGGTTAAGTAGCTCCATCTCAATAGGAGTAGCAAACGATATTCCGTCTGCAACAAGAAACTGGTGGTGAAAGTTGTCGTTCGTAATCTCAACTAGTGCTGTAATATTTTCCCAGACTCTAAAGGGTTCTCCATTGGCAGAGGTCAAACCGTCACGGCAATGTGCCCGTTCACAGTTTGTCAGCTATGTAATCGAGTTGGATCTAAGCAACAATTTTCATGCTACTTGGTAAATCTGACTTACCAATGGAACCCCCGAAATCTGAAATTCCAACCTCAGTGCCAAAGTAGTAGGTGATGAACCAGTAACCACGGGTATGAAGTGTGACCACTCGATTACGCTTACTTGAGTAATTTTGGTTGTCGCTTGGTGATTCAAACTATCTGTATGTCGGTGATGATTGGCGGACACTTTCACGATTCGGTAGGTCTGGTCGTTGGGAGCGAGTGTATCCGCGATGTGCAGATCTGTCCGAAATCTGTTTCGATCGCCTACACTTGGGTCTACAATATCCTCTTACAGAACAGCAACAAGATGGTGTTGCACCGATGGTCGCATCGACCTGTTCTAACCGTTCCGCAAATACTAGCGCTACGTTCCACCGTTAAGTAAGGTGAACTGGCAGCTCACCTCGAAAAGAATTCGTGAGAACAACATCGAGTAACGGATGTACTAGACATTTTTCTCCTATCTCCGTTTTTGCATCAGTAAATGCACAAACCCGCAGTCGTCTTATATCCTATGTATAGGATGTTAGGCTTTACGCTGGCTGCTGAAGAGATGCATGGAATGCTTTTTGCCATGCAAGGTTCCAAATCACCCACTGACCTGGGGGTCAGTCTATTGAGCCGAAGGCTCCCAGTGGAGACTCTCAAGCAAACCTCCGAAGCAGAAATACCACCTCGCTTGCTATTGCTCAACAATGCAATCGTATGCCTGCGCGCAAAGCTCTCAGCATCGGGTGCTGGAACGTGCGCACACTGCTGGACCGGAACCCCAGCGAGCGCCCGGGGCGACGCACTGCATTCGTGGCGATGGAACTGGCGCACTACAAAATTGATATTGCGGCGTTCAGTGAAACCCAGCTCATTGAGCAATGTGTTGCATGAAGTATGTGCTGGCTACACATTCTACTGGGTGGGCAACGCCGCATCAGCATCAGGTGAACATGAGGTCGGAGTTGCAAAATCCGATCGCCTCCATGGCCAGCTGATGGGTGAACCAAAATCCATCAGCGCACGACTGATGACTGTTCGCCTACGACTCGGAAGATGTAAGTTTGCCGCTTTGATAAGCACGGATGGTCCCACTATGTCTTATCCTGCGGACACGCGTGGTCAATTCTACACTCTGCTGTCATCCGTGGTACGGTCTGTGCCGAGGAGCGACCGACTATTTCTGCTGGGTGATTTCAACGCGCGCGTTGGGCGTGATGCATCGGTGTGGACAGAGGTTATCGTTTCGCATGGCATTGGTTCAGCGAATGCGAGCGGTGACAGGCTGCTCTCACTGTGTGTCACTCACGACCTGACGATCAGGAACAGACGGTTTGCACTGAGTGCGAGTGATATAACAACTTGGACGCATCCACGGAGTGGTCACGTTCACCTGCTCGTCTATGTCATCATACGTCAACGTGATATGCGTGAAGTGCGCATGACACGTGTACTGCGTGGAGCTGAGTGTGGCACTGATCACCAGTTGGTGCGGACAAAACTCTATATATATTTTCCTATATCTATATTTTGCACTCGTGCCGTGAACCGGAGTAAATGTAACATTCTCTCCCTCGGCACTGTAGCAAAACGTATTGAGCTGGAGAAGACGATGACTGCACGCCTCTCTGAAGTGGACTGCATAGCCAGAGTGGACACAACTGATGAGATTTTTAACTTGCGATCGCAAAATACTGTCCTCTTGCCTTATTCTCCTCCAATGCTTTGGATTTATTCTCACAGATACCTACGTGCCATCATTCGATTTGGCTCCGCGAGCTCCTCCTACCAATGTTCATCTGTTGGATCCATCATTCACGGATCACCAGCAAACTGTGTTTTTGGAACTTCGAAGTCAACCGTATTTAACCCTATCGGATGTTTTATTTTTCCTGTCGTCGCATAAGAACTCTTGTGGTCTCACTTTAAAGATCTTTTTGAGAGTCATCCGATCAGCTTACTACCATTCTTTCAAGTCGCTCTACAAAGCGATAGTCGTCAGTTCGATTCGCCCTTGGAACTGCCACTGGCTTCATTAGACATTAGTTTCCAAGTCACCTTGCTTTGCCTCAGTCCTACGTCGCATCACTGCCTAACCTCTACCGTCTGGATCGATAGCATGCACATCGCCAATCCACCCATAAGAACGCGTGACTCATCTGGCCTCGACACGCCTGGGCCTGCTGACTTCAAACCAGCGCCGGTCGACACGCAACGGTGCGTCAGCAACTCCATCCTCTTCCTACTCTTACTGAGAACATGTCTCGTATGAAGAGCAAATGCGAATCATGTGCAAAAGTGGTAAAAATTGGTCTAGTGTGTACCATGTGTTTAAAAACCTATCACACTACCTGCCTTGTGAAGGGGACGACAAAAGCAAACACCGCAAAGGCGTCTTGGTTCTGCCAAGTATGCAAGTCTATTCCATTTGTTAGCTGTCTATCTGTGCTACTGAAGAAGTGTGAAAGACTAACCGAAGTGGTCGAGCAACTGGTGAGCGCCAGAGTTACACCCATGGGAGAAAACGGACTTGCATTTGTGAGTGAAAATAACACCCCGAACGCCCTAGTCAGGCCGAAGAAGCGAGCCAGGCGTCCCAAACCAACTCCAACGACTCGGCCTCCAGCAGTATCAACTCCATTCTCTCTCCCTCCTATAAGTAAAAACAGTGCCTGCAGCGCGCCTGCCTCAACTTCTGTAATGTGTGCTGCAGCTAGTAGTCTGTCCTCTACACCGAGACTGTAAGCTACAGTCAACCAGCAATGGTGAACAACCCGGCAATGTACGCATCGGTTGCCCTTCAAGCAAACGCCGGAAAGAGCACGGATAACCTTTGTGCCCGGACTAGAGAAAACAAAACTGCCGCAGCACGGATGGCACACACAAATGCCGTTCACAAATTCAACAATAACACCAGATACTAAGCCTCCAAATCCACAACCAGTAGCCACCAGGCGCAACCATGGTGTATTAAACATTGTATGCACAAATGTCCCCGAATCAAAATCCAATACAATTAAGGGTAAGTTGACGGACGATAGAAATCAGTGGGGTTCCATCTGTACGTCGATTGGTGTCCATGTTAATCCCACGACATTAAGAATAATCTCGCGCCACCAAAACGTGTTGCACTACGGCGAATCCCGGCTACTTCGGGTAACACCAAACTCGGCGGACGAGACTGAGGCCGTTCTGCTGTCTGCGAATCGTCTCCGCAACGATTCAAGTGGAGTGCGCATACTACCCGAAATCCCGTGGAAAGAACGTTCAGGGGATCCCGCTAACAAAGATAGGTACAGAATAAGTCAAGATAAGAAAACAGTGATTGCTCACGGTGTTCCTGAGCTTACTGACTCCTCTTCAGACTATGCCCAGATGCACGACCGCGCGCAATGACACTACATCCGGGAGGTTCTTTCTCTCTAAAATGTGGTGCTCACCTCGTTGACAGGGATCCCCATGTCATCAAACTATAAAGGATGTGGTCCCAGGCTGTTAAAACCAGCGTTACAGTCAGAACTAATGGCACAAACCCTACTAGCGAACTGGATTGAATTTCGTTGCAGATTGCCAACAGAAATTCGTCTAGAAGCAGCAAGAACACCAACACCTGTTAATAACAATTCAGTAGAGGCACAACTCTTAGTGAAAATGCCAGCTGCAGGACTCGACTCGGGGACGGTTTCAAGAGTAGCCATACTATCCGGAGAGGCACAGCAGAGCACGAGCAAACACCGGGATTCGGAGCATCTGATACCTGTTTATATATCAAATACTTCTCGAGAGTACGCAACCCATCCAACAAACTATTAGTCGCCGACCCTTTAATGGTCGGCGTAAACTCCTTTGCTTCATCCATCCATCCAGTCGTCGACCACTCACTGATCGGCGAAACTTCACGTATGAGTTGTAAAGTTTATGAAACATTGATTAAATCTGAGCAACTTTCATATATGTACACTAACGCCCAAGGGCTCCTCAGTAAAATTAACGAACTTCGACTACGTCAGGTTGCGAATGCTTGGGACCTAATTTTATTACTGAAAATTGGTTACATCAAGAAGTGACTGATGCTGAGGTTGAGATAGCCGGAATGTCACTCATCCGGAACGACCGCCCCAGCAGAGGAGGTGGGATCCTACACTACTACCGCAGCGATCTGCAAATGTAGAATAGTTGATGATCTGGAAACACACGTTACCGACTCACTCTGATGCCGTCTCCGACTGAGACACAACTAAACATGTCTCATAGCTATCGTTTACCTCCCCTCCCAACGTCCACTCTGGAAATGGATTCCTGCTTGATCCGTGGCCTAAACAGAGTAACACGCACTAGGTACAGCCACATTCTCATCTACGGGGACTTCAATCTACACAATCTGGAGGATTCGGCATCGCCCAGTGAGCAGTTTAAAGCAGACTTGCATGAATTGATCGCTAATATTCCTTTGTACAATCATGTCATCACGCCCACTAGATTCAGGACAGCAAACAAACCGTCCATATTGGACCTTGTGCTCACAAATGAAAAGCTCATGATTGACAAGTTATTGATGGATAGTCCATTAGGTCTCAGTGACCATGTAGTAATAACTTTTCACTATGTGTGTTATGCAGGGTATCCATCTGAACCCTCGGAACTAACTCATACAATCACACGCTACCACGTATTGAAAGAACTCGCCGGCGCAGCCGCTTAGGAATTCTCGAACAAAAGTCCCCTTGACAACGTTTGGGCAGAGTTCGTTAATAGACTCAGCGACATCGTCAACAAAGAATCAGAGACCAAACCTTTTCGGCCCGCGAAAATGCCTTCAATTATAAGGAGTAGGACTCGAAAATGCCTGGCGATAAGGGATGCAGCATGGCGCGCCTACAAGATTAACCCCTACTCAGAGACTTGGGTAAATTTCCTGACCCATCGCAGCCATTGCACTGCACTTGTCCGTGAGGACAAAGTAACTTATCAACAGTGCCTAGCCAAAACGTTCATGACAAACAACAAACTGCTATATAAGCATGTCAATGAGCTTCGTAAAGTGAAGCATGGAATACCCCCACTATTCACGACAAGCGGTAGAATACAAAGCGCCGAAGAAGCGGCTAATGCCCTGCGGCTGCAATACGCCCCAATTTTTTAACTCTCAACATCTACCTGTCCCATAATATCAAGCTCATTACCGACACCTTTGTTTACAAATGTTATTTTCAACCCATCAATTGTGCTAAGGAAGTTACTCTCACTGCGTGAGCATAGTTCTCCAGGAGCAGACAACATCCGCCCGAAGGCACTGAAGGCTGTGGCCAACAAGCTAGCTGAACCACTGTCACTGTTCTTTCAAAGGTGCTTTGATGAACAACAAGTCCCCACTATGTGGAAGTGTGGCATTATAACCCCTATTTTTAAAGGCGGTAGCCGTTCCGATCCTGCAAACTATCGTCAAGTGACTCTCCTCCCTGTGTTCGCGAAGATGATGGAAGCGGTCGTCTCTGACGCTTTAATGGACTGCCTAGCAAAATGCAACATCTTGGTACCGGAACAGCATGGCTTCCGTCAACACCGGTCATGCACCACCAACCTATTTTCTGCACGAAGTATTTGGACGGAAGTGGCCGATGATGGGTTCGGTGTCGACGTCATCTATCTGGACTTCTCCAAAGCCTTCGACCGCCTTGATCACCGCATTCTACTTCAAAGACTACAAAGTTACGGAATCGGAGATCCTGTACTTGGTTGGATTGGCTACTTCCTTTACCAACGAAAGCTTCAAGTACATGTTATGTGATCACTTTCTAACCCAATTGAGGTGGAATGTGGTGTCCCACAAGGCTCAGTGCAGGGACCGCGTTTATTCCTTGTGTTTATCAACGACCTGGCGGGAGTCATCTCCTCAAATTTTTTGATTTTCGCCGATGACGTCAAGATATGGCGAGCGTTTAATAACAAAACAGATCAGGATCTGCTCCAACATGACTTAGATTGCATTTACGAATGGTCAAATAGGAACAAGCTTCAATTGAACATGGCTAAGTGCAAAGTGATGCATCTGCGTCACCAGCCGGTGAGCGCTTACAAGATTGGAGACCACACTTTGGCAAAGGTTTCTCAGGAGCGTGACCTGGGTGTATTGGTACAGGAAGGTCTCGGGTGTTCCAAACAAGCAGAGAAGGCGACGAGAACCGGAAAGCAACACTTCGGCCTTCTTCGCAGAGCCTTCGGTCGGTTTGAACCAACAATATTTCCCCAAATGCTTAACGCCTACGTGCGACCTCACGTGGAATATGCTATTCAGGCGTGGCAGCCGTGGCAGAAACAGGATATCGTTGCCCGCAAATCCCCTCTAACGACGGACAACCAAGAACGTCAAGGGCCTCTTTCATCTGCCCTATTAGCTTAGGCTGAAATCTCTAAGAATGTGCAGCAGTCAATATCGGTTTTTAGGGGGGATCTCATAATGGTTTATCAGATTCTGAAGAACCCAAACCACATTTGCCGTCCGCTGCTGGAATTGAACCACAATACTAAACTAAGAGGTCAACCTCGGAAACTGACAATTTATTATGGCCGGCTTGAATGAGGTAGAAATTTCTTTTCTCTCCGCGTGTGCCAGCCTTGGAACACACTCCTTAATTCTGTTGTTTATGCTCCCAATCTGGAGATATACAAAGAAACGTGTTGAGGATGCATTGTCCCACTTACATTTCATTTTATGACTTGTTAGCCAGGGGCTACAAAACGCAATTAAACGGTGTCTTGCCAAACGCCTAAACAATGGATTGATGGGTGTATACGTTTGATACGCGAACATCTCCGCTATTTCACATAAGTCTATGATGAGTCCACCACAACGATCTTCACTTTATTGTGAAATTGATTTTCCCAATGATTTCCATCCCACGGGACTTGTTAAGCAGTGCTATTTTACCCGTAATAAACCATTTTCCATTGTTCCATTGACCTGTGGCACTATATTCGCGACCAGGTGACAACTGCTGCCAAAGAGACCATCGGGCGCGCAAACTATAAGCCGCCTGATTGGTTTGCTGAAAATAATGCGACGATTGGCACATTGGTGTCGGTGCAGAATGCGGCATTTGCTGAACATGTGGCAGACCCCTGTGACTTGCGGAACAAGGGTGAGTTACGCAAACTACGACGGTGACTGACCTGGGAGCTCCGTCGTAGTAAAAATGCATGGTGGACGGAGAAGACGAAACAGATGGAATACTACGCCCAACGCCGCCAACACAAGGAATTATTTGACTCTTTGAAGGCGGTGCATGGATCGAGATTGGAGCCGCTGTGGAAGCTGATCGATAGTAGTTCAGGCGCTACCTGCACACAGACTGCAGACATAATGCAGATCTGGCAAAAACACTTCAACTGTCTCCTGAACAACCGTTCAGAGATCGACTGGCCTACATTGAACAACCTGAAGCAGCACGATGTGGAAGCCAGTTTGGCGGACACACCGACACTGGATGTGATACAGAGAGCACTTGCTCAGCTGCGAAACGGCAAGTGTGCTGGGGCCGACGGGATCCCGCCTGAATTATTGAAACACGGCGGACCCGCGTTAGTGACTACGCTGCACCACTTGCTGCAACTTGTTTGGATTGAGGAGGAGGTGCCTCCTGAGCTGAAGGATGCCCTTGTGCTACCACTGTACAAGAGCAATGGTAGAAAGCAACGGTGGACGAATTCTCGTGGCATCAAGCAGCTGAGTTGTGTGGGCAAGTTGATTGTTCGAATCCTGCGCAACTGCCTCGTCAGTCAGGTTGTGGTACCTAACGTGGCGGAAGAGCAGTGTGGATTTCGTTCATGTCGCAGCACTATAGCTATGATGTTTGCGACTCGTCAGTTGCAGGAGAAGTGCAGAGAACGACACCAGCCATTCTACTCACATTTTATTGATTTCACCAAGGCATTTGATACGGTGAATCGCGAGGCATTGTGGCTGGTGTTGGGTAAGTTGGGCTGCTCGTGTATGTTTTTAAGATTAATTGAATTGCTGTACAGTGGTACACACGCGAGGGTGCAGCTTTTTATAGATACTTCGGATGACTTTTCATTTGTCTCTTGTGTAGAAAGGTTGTGTCTTAGCTCCTGCCCTGTTTAATATATATCTTCATGCCACGATGTGCTTTGAATCGGCTTATGCTTACGGTGTTTATGTGGAGCACCGTATTAATGGTGGGTTACCGAACATCCGTCGTTTCGTTGTGAGAAATCTAGTCTATGAGACAACCATCCGTATGATGCTGTTTGTTGACGACTGTGCGTTGTTTGCACACAGCGCGGATAAGTTGCAACACGTGACTAGTGAATTGGCTTCGACAGGTGCCAAATTCGGGCTCACCATCAAGACAAGCAAAACTGACTGTATTTTTCAGCCTTCACTGGAGGTGCAAAATTTAATATTGCTGTACGATCTCCTACACGACAGTGAAACGTGGACGATTTACTTTCGGGATGCGCTATCTCGAGCGGTTCTATCAGCAGTGCTTGCGACGGATTCTGCTAAAATTGGGATGTATGCAGTGGATTGCATACTTTTGCTGAGACACCTTACGAGGATCGCTCATGTGAGCCGTATGGATTCCACGCGGATCCCCAAAACAACTATTATGTGGTCAGCTGAGTAATGGGAAGCGGCATGTGGAGAAACCAAAATTACGTTATCAGGATATGATCGAAGTGAGCCGCTCACGTTCTAATCTTGATTTTATGTCATGGGAATCGAAGGCGGTTTATCGGCGTGCATGGCGCGATCTACTCACGAAGGCAGGTGCTGAAGTGGGGGAGAAGGACCTCATACATGCAGAGAAGAGCGGCAAGTGCGGAAGCGGCAAGCACCGATGGGTTTTACTCCATCGAGCGCATGGTGCTGTACCACATGCGATCGCGAGTGCCGAGGTCAGGCAGGCCTAGTGAGCCATGAGCGCGACCACTCGGGACCACTAACGAAACGACGACGGGTTCTGCAGAGAAGGTAGACAGAACCGGCGCAGCTTTTGTAGGTAAGCTGCATTCGATTTACTAACCGCGTGCTTGCATGCTAAGTCTATTTATTTCAGGTGGTGGATTTGCATTTTTGTCCTTATGCCTTTCCTCCTCATGTAAATTTCTACCAGTACTCTCTTCCATTAGCTTACACACTTTGCTTATCCCAATTGTAGTCAATTTCGATAACATGTTCGTGTTTGTGGCATTTCCGCAAAATATGCTTTCCGACCTCATGAACTTATCTCGTATTAGTTTGTAAACAACTTATTTCATATGCTCATTAATTTAAGAATTTTGTCACCGTTTACTTATGCAGTACTCGATTTGTCTTGCTTTCATATTTCTCTCAAGTGATTCGCTGCTGCATAATATCCCCGGTGTGGCTGCGCTTACTGTGCATGTTGACAACGTGTTTACCTGTCTATTACCAACTGCGTCGTTCACACTGGCTCTAGGATACCGTTGGTCGTAGCTAGAGGGAAGGGTGCACGGTCATTGTGGTCATGTTAGGATCAAAGAGTGGTTCCATGCAACTAGTGTGGTGCGGACCACCGTCTAGCCACAGCCTTGTGTGCGCTTGATTCCCCGAAATACAGCGTGATTTTGTTTGCCTGTGAAACAGTGTGGGCCGGCTCCGTTGATGAAACGTGGCTCCATCCACACGCCTCCCGGATCTACACTGGGTATGGGGTGTGTGGTTGGGGCTGTGGGTTGTGCAGCGCAAGCCACCCATGGTCTCTCCGTAGGCGCAGACTTCCTGTGTCTAGCCACAGTGACGGGTAACTTCGAAACCGGATGCCGCCAAGCATATACATATATACGGGACCTTGTTTGTCGTAAGTTGTTTACTGCCTCAGACGTCTTTGCTCCAACGGATTAGCTGAGAGCACATTTGGTACTTTGAAACGTGCAATCGTCTATGTGCTCCATCAATATTTGATGAACTCGAGCGATACGTGGATAACTGCTTACTGCAGTATGGTAATGGACTCCAGTCTACCGCTAGAGAGACTACTGCTAAAATGTGCAAATCCCAACCACTTCGTTCGAACATTCTCGGTTTGAGCACCACCTAGGTGCGCCATTTCAGGGTCAATGAATTCCCACACAGTTCTGGAATTGTTGTGCTTAACGTCGGAAGACGTATGATGCGGATATTGGACCTGATTGCCTTGTCTATATGCAACAATCATGCGGCCAGATGCAGTACAAAAACTCTGATCAGTCGCCAGCAAATTTCAACACTTCTGAGATCGATACTAGTATAACTTTCCCAGATTGTAATCCAGCTACAGAAGATGGGAGTCGACTGAGAAGTTTACGACGACTTCATGATAACCGCAGTTGAATTACAGAAATCCCGGGGTTCAATCGCGCTGCGCTGGACATAGTGATTGTAAACATTGTGCTACTTGCTATTGCTCATGTGGCATTACCTATGTTAACAATGAACAATGAGCAATGATTTGTCACGGGATAAAAGCAAGTGCTTCACACGTCCCTTACGATGGTTGGGGTGAATACGATGAAATCAAAATATATGTGGGTTATCTATCTAACGTCAGCGGAGATGAATACTTTGATAAATAACATCAGTTACAAAAATCGTGCTTAAATGTTCAGAAATACACCGGGGTGCAGTGGTCGTTGACATTAGACGTGAGAGAAGGAAAATACGGTCGCTCACTTGGGTCCATTTGATACATAAATTCTGTAGAAAACAATGCTTGGCTTAATGTCCAAACCAGATAGTTTTGATAACAAAGTGTTGGGAGCTAAAAGCATAATCTAGTCGCTTTTTGAAAACGTTGAATGCAGCGGAGGATACAACTGCGTCTGAAAGTGCGTTCCAGGTTTGGCAAACACGGTGGGAAAATTAATGCTGTCGACACTCTAGACGGCTATATGGTTCCTTCAATTTGAAGCAGTTACCCCTGAGATGCGTGTAGTGGCTAAGTTTCAGGAAATGACGGCCTATGTGTTTGGGGTAACTCAATACCTGATAAGCCGATATGAGATCGCCGCGCAGCCTTCGATAGCATCCGCTGGATAATCCCAGAAACTTCAGACATCGGTGGTAAGAGCGATAACGCAACGCCCTTTACATTCTTTGTTGCACTTCGTTGTGGTGTGCATCAATTCCAACACAGCACGAGTAACTGATCGGTGTATGCTGCAATGACCATACGAGCACCCTGTATTATTGATTTCCGTGCTCATTCAGATCTCAAAGTTACAAAATTTGCTTACGTAACAATGAGGTAACAATCGATTTCCAGTACAGCTTACATATATGCAGCGAGGAATTGCTTCTGATTGCACACACCGTTCTTCCTTATCAGGCATCGTTTGCTACAGCATCATAACGCAATACGAGGGAAGTAAGGCTACTGCCAAAAGAATTTTGAGAGATCGATTTATGAGCAAAATTTATCTCAATGCGACGGCCAGGAGCCGATAACTGGGCACTGTATTGCTCAATCCGGGTAACGGTATTCCTGAATTTGGTAAGATTACCCAACCTATAGGTTAGGGTCAGAGGCATTCCTGATGCATTAAAGATGGTAATGTTACTTCTAGACAGATGTCGCTGTTTATTTGCCTGTCTGCTTCCTATTTTCACGAGTGACCGAAATCACATACACAAAGGACTCCCGGCCGTCCACCTGTGTCGACAAGACGCACAAGCAACATGAACATATCCTCAAATGCTTTAATCCAAAGGAACAAATTCATTTATTGCACACTCAGTTAGTTTGAACCACAATGCTTCGTATTTACCATTCATTCCGACGGTCATCGACAGTTTGCTTCGGGACACATGTTGACAATAACGTCCCTTTCGTGCATGCCCGAAACACACTTATGCTGACAAATGTGAAGTGACTGACCTTCAAAACGTTATTGCATCAATTTTGTGTGGATCTCGACGTAATCCCAGGCCCATTGACACATGCCTGATGGTGGCGATGATCCACCATCTCCCATACTCACTTCTGCCACTAGTAACTTACAATTAATGGAACTGATACTCTTACAATACAACGAAGGAGAGCATATGTGTATGCCGACTTGGATTATCCGAACACTGATACATAACGTGCAGCGCATGACGGATAGGTAAGCAGGATTGCATTCTTTCGAAGAAGTTGGTTGTTAATCGCACTTCTGCATGCGCAGTGATTCTCTCCCTCTGTGTTTGAGCGTTGTGCAAAGAGTTTGGTTCATGTCTAACGGTAAAAGAAATGCTGTCGAGATAACTACAGGAAGCACCAGGTTATTCGAGACACAGGTTACATCAAATCCGAAATACAAGACTGAGAAACAGTTCGTAAGTAGACTGGTGAAAACAAATGGTGTCCAACACTGTGGACTAGATTCGAGGAGGCTACCATTAGACGTCAACGTATGAAGCGAGCAACAGTGGGTGTCAGTTTGTAAACATGTCGAGCAGACGAATGACAACAGGAATGCAAGTGAGTATGAATGATGGATGTGTAGTGCTAAGGCATAGTTAGCTGGTATATATTTGAGTTGAAGAAGATCGTGGGTTAAGCATAAGCACGCTCTTTCCGGAGAATATAGAACTCACTAAACGTTGGGGAAAATTGAAGCGACTGATAGCAGAGATTACGCGTGGACACTGCTCCAGATGGGAAAATCGAGTTCAGTAATGTGTGGTACTGCTCCTGCCTAAATCGACTTCATGTTTGATAGGGTCCATCTGTGTCCCATCATTTTACCCAGCTGCTTGCAAGATGCCGTTGTTGCGGGATTAGCAGTTCGCAAAACGTGGCCTGCCCACTAAAATGGCCAACAGGCGATCTACCTACGCTGATGTCTCGTGGTGAGCCTGTGCGTGGTCCTCCATCCGCCGCAACCCGACCTGCAACGATTGCAGGGAAAGCAAAACAATATTGCGACACGGATCGAAATAGCGAAGTAAGTTTTATTTATTTGTGGTGGACTGCATCTCGTGAGGTGTGGAGGCGGAATAAAGTCAGAAAACAAGGCAACTGCATACCGGTGCCAAGAGTGCAAACGGATTTGCACTGTGCCTACGGAAAACAAGAAAACGGATGCGGATCAACGTCAGCAAGGTTGAGAGTCTGAGGCGCTGAGTCAAATGTGCTCGATGGTATCCGAACGGCAGTAGCTAGTGATGCGGTATCAACCTCTAAGTTGAGAATGCTACGTGAGTGAAAAGGGATGTGATTAGCTGCACCGTCGCACAAATATAGCCTGGTTATGATCGGTATCTTGCGCTGAATGCGCTTCTTTTTGGTGCTCTGTTCTCTCTCCTAGCGCTACTACTAAGCCGTAACTTGTGGCACGTGCTTCAAATCAAATGTGCCGAATAAACACAGGATGGAGGAGATGTTATAATATTTGTTATTTTCTTGCTAGATAGCAGCTCACTTGTTTGTCACGCGAGAAAACCAGACCATCGAACGACAATTTGCACTCAGTGGAATTTGCCAGACGCATTGTGCAAAAACAAATTCCTGTTCTCATCGCAGACCTTGAAATACTCAGCAACTATATTTCGCTATGATTTTAACCCGTTACAGACGGATGAAGTTGAATTTTCCTGTTTATACTGCTAACTATTCTTAACCAAGTCACGCAATTCCTGATGTGCCCATAAATGTCGTAACTAGATATGTGTGAGACAGCTCGGTAATGGATTGTCTTTTTCGCTTTTATTTCGTTAACTTAGTATGCAACGAATCGTAAAGCGAAGGCCGAAACAAATACCATTCAGTTACACTTCATAATTCCGAATGACAAGGGATATGGGATGATTTCTTCTCTACCAGAGATTATTGTCAATTAAGTTTCGTTCTGTATGTAAGGGCTATCCACCAATTTGACAGTGCTCAGTTCAGTGCTTCACCAGAAGCTATATGACGGGGCAGAGTGATAGTTCGTTTGGATTTGCTTGTCAATTTTCACAACTAACCTACCATTCGTGAATGATTGGACAATATCGGGCAACTATGTGTTGGCAAATCCTTGACATCTGTAAGCAGAATCCAAATACGAATTTTTGTTCTCTTTCCTGCAAATGTCTAGGCAAAGTTAAAGTTCCGGAGCACGCCTAGGCCGATGCGCGCGATGTAGCTCTTTGTTAGGGAGATGCCGTAGTGTACTATGTGGTTCAAGCTTGACGCTTAGAGCTGAAGGTATTTCCGTTGGTAACTCATTGTTCTCGTATTACAGCGGTGGTCGTATGTCAGAATGATATCCTGGTTGTCAAGCATTGTCGAATCCTCCTTTATCTCGTGGCCTGTCCACATGGAAGATTTCGGATAAGACTTTTAAATTTTTGCTCTCTCCATCTGCACTATTGCAACCTTTTATTAAAAGCCTAATGTTAGTCGGATTGTAACTAACCCCAGCGCAATCAACAGTTCAATATCACGGATATTTCGTGGAGCACTGCGTAATAGAAGGAAATATATGACCCGATGCGTACCGTGTTGATTATTGAAATGTGTATGATTCTCGGAAACGAGTGACACGATTCGGTGCAACGGGTTCAATCTCTTTGCGCAGTGATTTGTGCAATCGCTTTTATTGTGCCGGACAATTTACCATTAGAAACTGTTCGGAAAGTGTTTCTCACTGCATACAGTATGCAATCTTCTTGGTCGAGCTGCATCAGACTACGAAAAAATGTACTACACTGCGCGTGTCCCGTAATTGTCCAGTTTCAAAATGAACTTGAAGCAAAACCATTCATTTAAATGTGCAAGCTCATAGTGCTTAATACGACTTTCAAAATCTGAAAATTATGGAGGACCGAACTTGGCTACAACGCGAGATAAGGAGGAGAAGGACTGAAGTAGAACAGAATAGCCAACAGCCCAACGGCGCCCCGCATCCATTTGACAGTGCTCCACTTTTTTCCACCACTAGTGTGATAATACTATTCCGCTTGCTGTAAATACGGGTAAAGCGGTGAATTATAAATTGATTTTTGAAATTAACAGAGAAGCACATAAATATGCTTGTCACTCTATTGCATTAGATGCTTTGTCCGGTAGAACACCTAATTCTCGCACTTCGGAGCTAAGAGCAATTTCAGATGCAAATTGGTTACTGGAGGGTCACCACTAGGCCCAGTTTCACGGCTAAGCATGACAAGCCGACCAAACCCAAAACTACTACAATCCACAAAACTAAGGATGTGTATGTTGTTTCCTGTAGGATAATCAGTACTAGCAGTTGTATATAGGTTCCTAATGCTCTTTCCTGTATGCGAAGTGACAACAATTGGGATTAGCGAATAACAACGGTATTACCCGCTAAATCCAAAGTGCATGCGAAACCGCTACCTCAAGCCTCGAACTGTCATATCTCGCCTAAACTCTGCTTTGGCCAGTGTCCGAGCTCATTGAGAATACCGATGGATCCGGTCAAATTGATCGATAGTAAAAGGATGATTAACCTAGATTTATCGCAAGCATCACTGGGCGACTCTCTATCCGAATTTTGTCTGGATAAGCGTACATCCATTGGTCATAAAGTTATGGAAGTCATGCCGCTAAATTCGCACCTTACAAACGGTGTAATTGGGTACCATGACTTTCCAATTCCATCAACGAATCACACAGATTATGCTGATGTTGGTGTATGGATTGTCACCAGTGTGCTTCCACCGCGTATAGTGAAGCCTTGTATATCGAGCGCAATAAAGCGGATTTTACCCATTGATGGAAATGACAGCAACCCACTGACTCCGATCAATGCGTTACGTAATCAACCGCCTATTAGTGACATGATGCAGAGAACACAACTTATCCCTCAGCAACCACAGCATATTACAACAGTCTTGGACTGTTTCCCTCGAACCACTTTCTAGATGGCCATACTCAGTCTCAACCCCCTTCTCTGTGGCCACCTCCAAATAATTTTCCACCGTTGGCAATACGCACACTTTCTCAAAATTTCTAATCTGAGTCCAGGCACAAGACTTGAAAATCTAGTGTTTACAACAAAACCTAAAAATCTTCCTCATATCTCACATCTATCACATTGTTTTTGATAAACATTCGTTCTCATCACTCTAAGATCCGCACACCACGCTTGTTTATCTTGGTGAATAATAATTTTGATATAATATTTCTAACTGAATCGTGGTGCCATGATGACATGTCTGACAATCAGTTAACTATGTTCGGACATAACAAGTTTATGAGAAATCCGTCTGGTCGTCGGGGTGGTGGCTGTGTAATTTATCTGAAAATATCGCTCGCAGCAACACCCTTCGAGTACCTCATGCTGAACAATGTTCAGGAATCACTCTGACTTACGATATCTGTTAAGCAGCAGCAATTGATTATGGGATGTATATACAGCGCGCCAAATTGCAGCCAAGGAGACCTAGATCTTTTGTCGCTTGCATTTGAATACCATGCTAGCCTACCATGTCTACACAAGATTGTTGGAGGTGATTGCAATCTGCCTTCGTTTTCATGGCCGATGGGAACCGATCCTTGTAAATACCAACATCTTATCTCCTGTATCCAAATGAGTGGTTGGCAGCAACACGTCTCCCAACCTACCGGAGTTGAAAGTACTCTGGATCTCATTTTTTCATTTGACATACCTGCAATAGGTGTCAACGTTCCTGATGAATTTCCGGGGAGCGATCATCGCGTGATCAAATGCCGCCTGAGACTACGCATGGTCGATGTACAACAAACAATGCATTATCGTCTGTTCAGTTCTCTCAACTGGAACTCTTTCAAGAGGCTGGTTCGTTCAATGTATTGGGATGAATTCTTTCTCTCTTCATGTCCTCAGCATGCTACCGATCTATTTTATCGTACAATTGACATCTGCATCGATTCATCAGTACCACTAAAATGTGCTTACCAAACTGAACATAAATCCGATCGCAAGGCGTGGAAAGAATCACGAAAGCTGCGTAAGCTTAGGGCAGAATCACAAGTTAACTGCTAACTTTACGCTCATATTACAGCAGTTGAAGCTCATCGAAGGAAAAAGGCATCAAAAAATTCTCATTTTTGTATAGTATAACGCTCTGAACGGCCGTAGCAAAACAGCTGAGCTAGTCAAACTATTCCGCGCATGGGGTTCGAGTTGTAGCGACCTTTTCTAGTATATCAACACGTCTGATGGAACGTACTACAACGCACCAAATGATATCTGCTAGCTTACATTGCTTATTTTGTCGAATCAATGCTCAATAAATCAGCAGACACACTTAAATTTATCATGTCGCACAACAATGAACATCTATGTACGGTGGAATTCATTATGGCGAAAATCACTGGTCAAGTCTCTCACTCATGATCCTTGAGTTTCGCATGCCCTGATGGGATCCACCCTTATTTCTTAAAAGGCAGTGGTATTGAATTCTTTCTGCTTTTGCTCAACATCACACTCTCATTTAACAAGGGATTATACCCTACTCAATGGAAATCTACTGTCATTATCTCGCGACAGAATAGTGGCATAGACCACGAGGTTAAAATCTTTCGTCCCATCAATCACATACCCATCGTAGTTAGAATAATGGAAAACATAGGGAAAGATGAACTGTTTTCCTCTTGAACAACGATAACATCATCAGCAATTTGCAACATGGCTTCATGCATGGTCGATCCTGCGCAACAAGCCAGACTGAAATTTTAAACCACACCACGGCTGCCATTGACAACGGAGACATTGTCGTAATCTTGTTCCTGGATATGCAAAAAGCCTTTGATAAAGTGCCTCACAGAAGGTTACTAAACACACTAAAAGATATAGGCACTGGAGAACTGATGTTCCCTTGGCTTTTTTCAGACCTAATTGGTAGATAGCAGGTGGTGTGCATAGTCGACCATTTCTCTAAAGCGAAAGCAATCACTAGTGGAGTAATCCAAGGGAGTCTTCTTGGTTCACTTCATTTTTCAACAAATATAATAACGATATATTTTAGAGAATAAAAAACTTTGTTACACTTATCTTTGCTAATGATATGAAACTTGTCTACTCACAACCACGTGCGAATCCTCAGGAAGCCTTACTTCTCATTCGGGATGACCTATCTGCTCTCGACTCCTGGTGCCAACTGTGGCAGATGTCATTTGCCGTGGACAAGTGTAATATTTTGTCGTACAAATGCCAAGTACCGCCAGACAGTTTATTACTACAAGACGCATATATCTCGCAATGTAGGGTAGTTCGCAACTTGGGCGTGGGATATTCAGTCACGTTTAACTTTTCTGAACATTGTGACTTTCATCCTTCGAAAGCCATGAAGAACATCAGCTACATCTGTCATCATTTTACCTCACGGAATCTCGCATGTGGCTTTATAAAACATATGTATTGCCGTGGATGGAATATTGTTCAATGGTACAGTCTAATCTGAGGAAATCTGACCAGCATGCTCTTGACAGGGTCCAGAGGCGCTTCACGAGAATATCTTGTGAGTATTCCTCGAAGTTGCCATACAGATAGCGATTTGATAAACTTGGATTTGACCCACTTTGGATTTGGATAATGGAGCTGAAACTATTTTTAATTTACAGCATGATAAATTGTCGAATTCGCAGCCTTGATAATGGTGTTCACAAATCTGTAAAAAGCAGATATCCAATACGTAACAGACATGTAAATATCATGATTACAAAATTTACTACGAGAACCAGAGAACGTTTCTTTCTAACCTAATACTCAAACATTTGGAACAAACTTCCAAGTGATATCGGAACATACTATGCACATTGCTATTTCAAGCTTGCGATTAGTAAACATTTAACTGTCAAAACATGCTTAATATGTTCGGGACATCACAGTCCCTAGTTAACGCATTCGGAAACGGTATCCAATGTACTTGAATAAATTTTCGAAACACATACACGTAACGTTTCGGACAACAGTCCTTTCAGTACATTTTTTCTCGGCCCAAACATCTATCATGTAATTGTGAAGAATCCTGATTCAATAGCGGGAAAATAATAGCGGAACAATTCTGAGTAATCTGTGTTACCTAATTTGCGATTACGCCCTCTGTGGCTACTGCAATTCTCCCTACACAATATTGTGCGTGCTCCACTTGTCAACTGAGCAGCTCTAGGGACGCTTATCAGCGCTCCACCTGCATCGTCGCTTAAGGCAGGCCGATTAACACACGCTGCCGCTTTGTTTGGGTGTGTGTGTACTACTGCGAGTCGATTGATCGCTGAATCAGACAGTCTGCGCGTTACGACCTCTATCTGCCTCCGCCCGACCTTGGTTCGGTTGAACAACTATCTATTCGTGTGCGTGTTCTGACCTGTTCCTGCGTCACCCCTAGCGCAAAGTACACTTATCAAGGTGAGCGCTTAGATAGGCTTTGCTGTAAACAATAAGAGGACGAATAGCATTCCAATGGTTCAACGTCGCCTATGTTGCGCAGACAAATACAGTAAAGTGCTTAAGATCAGTATTACCTGTTCTAGCTGCATTAGATCATAGTGTCCGCAATGTGTAGGCAAATCTGTCCAAGAACTGAGACAGACAAACCAAGTTGTTGACACAAGTTGGTTTTGCCCAACATGTCAATTCATTCCAGTGGTCAACTGTTTAGCTTTGCTCATGAAAACATGCGATAGGATGACTGAAATAATCGCGCAATTTGTAAATACTAAGATCCCTCCCCCGGAGGTCAATACGGCCACGATAATATCTCACCCGGCCAAAGTAAGCTCTGAGTCTAAACCGAAGAAAAGAGCTAGACGCTCCAACCGCACTGCAGCGTCTGTGACTGTAAATCCACTGGGTCACCTCACTCCCATAAGTAAATAAATAAATAAATAGTATATTCTCGAATTTCCTAGACACACCTGACCAGGCATGATCAACGTTTACAAGCAATTTATGTTTCGCAACAAACACGTTGCTATGTATGTAATCGGCAGTAAGCCGAAAGTTGTCCAAGCTTTGGAAATTGTAAAATTAATCTTGAGGTATAAATTCGTCAAAACATGACGACAAGTTGGGTTCTAGTGGGCGTAGTGTAAACAGGCTGGGCATTCCGTTTGTAGAGAAAACTTGTCAGGAAAATATTACATTAGGATTCTGGTCGGCTTGCCAGTATGTAGTTGTGGGCAGTGACTTTATTCAGTGGCGAGTCACATCCGCCACGTCGCAGTGTTGTTAAGCGGACATTTGTGGCTTTTTATAGGGAGAACGCTTGCCAGGCGAAAACCCACCACGTCCTGAAACACTGTCAGAAATCCGTTTGTACACTAATGTAAAACTGGCAGAGCAGCTCGTCGACTGATATAACCCTCGGTTAACCGCCGTCAATTGCCTTCTAATTTCCTCTGTTAGCTGAACAGGTTATTTTTGCTCGGGGCGGCCATAATGGCTGAGGCCTATGGAGGGTTAGACCTTCGTCATCTTCGTGTCCAGGTGAGCAAAACTTCCGATTCTTGCTTCTAGAATTTACAGGATTATGTATACTTCGCAGGAGTATGAAGGCGTCATGTCCAGCTACCATTACTGGACGACGGTCATGGTAGTGAGTGCATGTTTATCCACTTGTTGTACAGCCGTGTTCTATGTAGGTCCTTGGGGGTTTCTATGTCCTGTCCCAGGCACAAGCTCTTTCACGTTCCGATCCCAGATCCCCAAGAAGTTCCAGACCTCGGAGAAAGGGAAGGTGAGAGACAAACAGGGCCGCAAAGAACAGACGTGGGAACAAGCATTATTTATGTTCTATGGTATAACATTTAGAGGAAACATATGATGTACAATGTGTAACAATGATTATGCTAAAAGTGTCTTTTGAATATTCATCGGAAGCAAAGCCTTATAGGTTGGTTGCTACCGTATACCTTGGATACAGGGCGTTGCGCCATTGAGCAAAGAAAACACAGGATCGGTTTGCTATGATGCAACTGTTGCGTGGGAAGATTCGCTGGGGAGCGTAGAATATGCTGACCCAGGGAAAGCCAGTGAGTCTTTTGTACTCATACATGGGTAAATTTGGCAAAAATAGCAGCGAATAATTGAGGAATGAACACCTGTAAATGAGAAGCTAAGGGGCGTCTCTGTACTGACCAGGTGAGAGAGTGCCGAATTAAAAAGCTAAGAAGGGCTAATTGACGGAAGGACCGCGAATAGCCAGAATACATGCGTACATTAAGGTTGCTGAGGATATCAGAACCTGAGGCCTGACCGCAGCAGCCAGAGTGCTAGGGTAATAGTGCCAAGCTGGATAGAGCCATGGACTGCTAGCCCGAGACTTGGAGTATTGCAGGTAAAAAAATGCCTAAGACAATACAGCAAGTAATGGGTAGATTAAGGTCAAGAAATGTGAGGCAGAAGAGCGGCTTACGCTGAATACCTGGATATGTTTGCACGACAGAAGAAAGCTAAGTGAGGTTTCGTGATAGAATGACAGCGGACAAGTAAAGCGCAAGCATACAAAGAGGTTGTTAGATAGTTAGAGCATAATAGACTACGACGCATCGACGTGCAGCTAATCAAATCATGCGGTGGTGCTAATGGAATATAATTAAGGAGGCATGAGCCGGGAGAAGCCAGTGAGAGAGCTGTACTACGGCCAATTAGGTGTCGCGGATGAGCAATGGCATTTAGGTGTGGCCTTATAATTGCTAGTGGACACCTGATTAGGGCAACAGACAGCAAGTGTATGTGATGCACGCAGTCCCAGGGATTAAAGCTTGGAGGGATAAAGTGTGGACCTTGGCAGCTCAGTATATGCGCAAAGATGATAGTAGCTTATGAAGAAGGATTGCTGCTAAACACGGGAGCCAGAGGTAAGACGAGGAAGAGTTAGGGTCGCTGTAAGTGTGAGTATCAGTGATCAGAAATGGAATTTGCATGAAGCCTTTTAGTTGCTAATGTATGCCTACAATTACCCATAATAAATCAGCAAAAAGCAGATGTATGTGACGCAGACAGCCACAAAGTATGTTCGAGATAGAAGAGAGCAGCTCTTAGCAAGCTCCAGAAATGCGTGGAGCCTACGATTACTAGTTGCTGCTAGGTAGAAGTGCTTAGGTTTAAGAGGATCGACAGAACATGGCGCTGCGAGAAAATTTCGGTGGCCTGATGTAGCCGGTCCATTAGGCTATTTGGTTACAAGTGGATTGCTACAGTGCCACAGAACACATCAGCAAGCCAGCGAAGGTAAGTGATACAGACAATCTGGGAGATTACAGGATGGAGAAACGAGGAATGGCTCCTAGTAGCTCCGGATAAGCTCAAAGATGTGTGGAGCCTACAATGAATCACTGCAGTAAACGTAATGAAGATAAGAAGAACGAAGGGTAATTGTGTTGAGAGAACCGGCGGACAGCATCTGAATTCCATTGAACCTTCTAGTTATTTATTAGATACAGTGACAGAAGAAGTCAACAAACCAGTGAAGGTATGTGATGCTAACAATTCAAGAGAGTAAGTGGGAGAGATACAGAGTAGCTACTAGCGTAGATATGTATGCTAACTACTATGACTGGCTGCAGCTAAAAAGTGGTGACATAAGTAATACGAAGAACTGATAATGATACAAGGTGGGATAGAAGTATCCGCAACTAGCAATGGCATTGGGGTGTAGGCTTCTAGTGGCTTGTGGATACCTAAATTGTCCCAGAATAAGTCATCGGTCAGCAAATGAATGTGAGCAGACAGTCAAGAAGAAAGAAGGTTGCGGATGCAAGAGGGTTACACTTGGCAAACTCCGGATATGTGCAGAGATGCATAGAGCCTACGACCACTAGTTGCTACTAAGTAGAAGTGCTGAGGTGAAGAGGATCGACAGAAACTGGCACTACGAGAAACATTCGGTGGCCAGAAGTAGCCATTCCATTAGACACTTTGTTCACAAGTGGATTCCTACAGAGTCACAGAACACATCAACAAGCCAGCGAAGGTAAGTGATACAGTAAGTGATACAAGCCTCAAACATGCCTGCTTCCACTTCTCCAACCATAGAGGCTTCACTTGGAGATTCATCCATGACGCCGACAGCTCAGAGCCGTAGGAACTTCACTGTGTCAAGGTCACAGACGGTCGCATAATTCTGTGCTCTGTGGTAATCCTGGATTATTCCGTTCAGTTTTTGTGCTACATTCTCGGAAATACGCCCATTCGTTTCGGCTCGCCGAGTTCTATCGAACGGGATTTATATTTGCGCACTAAGTCCTCCTTCTCGCTATTTCATCCCAACCGGCGTCTTCGACAATTCGTACATTAAGAACCACGCTTGAAAGCTTATTTTTTCAAGGTAATCTCAGTGAATTTAAGAAACTATTCTACAGAGCTTTTCTAAAGCTATCAGATGACATATAGCTTAGTACTGTGCACCACCATACACCATAGATACTGGCTATTTTGTCCTTTCATCTATATTCCTACGTGCACCCTACCACACGAAGTGTTTGTGATTCCATACACGCTTGCGCCAGGACCCATCACCACCAAACCCGGACAGCGACGGTTACCGCTAGCCGGACTAGTCAATTCACGCAGCTCACAACGGTGCGACCGGCGTGATTTAAACTGCATACGAGTCACTAAGCCATGGGACGGCGAAGTTTATCAGCGGGTCCGCGCGTGAACAAAACAACGAAGGTCAATCATGGCTCAAGTAAGCGGAGAACTGTCATCACAAAAATCAGGTGCTCTTTGTGTGCAAATTCTTACGACGAAGTGGACGTGAACTCAGAACTTGGCGGAAACCGCAGCGTAATAACAAATAGTTTGTGGTTCTGTGATGCGTGTTCAGATAGCCCAATAGCCAAGATTATCCGAACTCTCAACGCGAGGTGTGAAATGTTGGCTGTTGCGTCATCCGAACAGAAAGAATTGGTCAAGGCTTTGGGAGGGAAAATCGCTGAACTCGAGTTGCAGCTTAGTGTATTAAGTAGCCCTAACCCCAGACCTACCAAAAGACCAAAGTTATCCATTAAAAATGTTACACGTTCCGGCGAAAAACAAGCACCATTAGCGATAAACAACTGTGATGCCAAGCCAGTTGAAAATTCTATAAAATCTTCTGTTGTACCGCAAGGCGTAAAGAGTTATGCACAAATTGCACGATCATCGCTATTAGCTGGGCAACACGTTACAAACTGTGTGAATAACGTCGTTGCACAGGAGACATCTTGCTGCAGCCTTGACTAGTCTTCCCCACAAGACAAGATCAACACTCCGTTTGTCAACTTCGAGGAATACTCACATAATATTCTCGTGAAGCGCCTCTGGACCCTGTCAAGAGCATGCTGGTCAAATTTCCGCAGATTAGGCTGTACCTTTGAACAGGATTCCATCCACGGCAATATATATGTTTTGTAAAGCGATATGCGAGATTCCGTAAAATGATGGCAGATGTAACTGATGTTCTTCATGGCTTTGGAGGTTTGAAAGCCACAATGTTCAGAAAAGTTGAAAGTGACTGAATATTGCACGCTGAAGTCGCAAACTGCTCTACATCGCGAGATATATGCGTCTTGTAGTAATAAACTGTTTGACGGTACTTGGCATTTGTACGAAAAAATATTACACTTGTCCACGGCAAATGACATCTCCAACAGTTGGCACCAGGAGTTCAGGGAAGATAGGTCATCCCGAATGACACGTAAGGCTTCCTGAGGATTCGCACGTGGTTGTGAGTAGACAACTTTCATGTCATCAACAAAGATAAGTGTAACAACATTGCTTATTCTCTGAAATATATCGTTATTAGATGTGTCAAAAATGAAGTGAACCAAGAAGACTCCCTTGGATTACTCCACCAGTGATTGCTTTCGCTTTAGAGAAATGGTCGACTATGCACACCACCTGCCATCTACCAATTAGGTCTGAAGACAGCCAAGGGAATATCAGTTCTCCAGTGCCTATAGCCTTCAGTTTGTTTAGTAACGTTCTGTGAGGCACTTTATCAAAAGCTTTTTGCATATCCAGGAACAAGATTACGACAATGTCTCCGTTGTCAATGGCAGTCGTGGTGTGGTTTAAAATCTCAGTCTGGCAAGTTGCGCAGGACCGACTATGCATGAAGCCATGTTGCAAATTGCTGATGATGTTAGCGTTGTTCAAGAATATAAATAATTCATCTTGCACTATCTTTTCCTTTATTCTAACTACGATGGGTATGTGATTGATGGGACGAAAGCTTATAACCTCACGGTCATCGCCATTTTTATGTGGCGAGATAATGACAGTAGATTTCCATTGAGTATGGTATATTCCGTTGTTAAATGAGAGTGTGATGTTGAGCAAAAGCAGAAAGAAGTCACTACCACTGCTTTTTATGAAACAATGGTGGATCGCATCAGCGTATGCGATACTCGAGGATCATAAGCGAGACACTTGACCAGTGATTTTCGCAATATTGTATTCCACTGTGCATAGACGTTCACTGTTGTGCGACATGATAAATTTAAGTGTGTCTGCTGATTTATTGAGCATTGATTCGACAAAATAAGCAATGTAAGCTAGCAGATATCAATTGGTGCGTTGTAGTACGTTCCATCAGACGTGTTGATATACTAGAAAAGGTCGCTACAACTCGAACCCCATGCGCGGAATAGTTTGACTAGCTCAGCTGTTTTGCTACGGCCGTTCAGAGCGTTATACTATACAAAATGAGAATTTTTTGATGCCTTTTTCCTTCGATGAGCTTCAACTGCTGTAATATGAGCGTAAAGTTAGCAGTTAACTTGTGATTCTGCCCTAATCTTATACAGCATTCATGTTTCTTTACACGTCTTGCGATCGGATTTATGTTCAGTTTGGTAAGCACATTTTAGTTGTACTGATGAATCGATGCAGATGCCAATCATACTATAAAACAGGTCGGTCGCATGTTGAGGACATGAAGAGAGAAAGAATTCATCCCAATACATTGAACGAACCAGCCTCTTGAAAGAGTTCCAGTTGAGAGAACTGAACAGACGATAATGCATTGTTTGTTGTACATCGACCATGCGTAGTCTCAGGCGGCATTTGATCACGCGATGATCGCTCCCCGGAAATTCATCAGGAACGTTGACACGTATTGCAGGTATGTCAAATGAAAAAATGAGATCCAGAGTACTTTCACCTCTGGTAGGTTGGGAGACGTGTTGCTGCCAACCATTCATTTGGATACAGGAGATAAGATGTTGGTATTTCCAAGGATCGGTTCCCATCGGCCATGAAAACGAAGGCAGATTGCAATCACCTCCAACAATCTTGTGTAGACATGGTAGGCTAGCATGGTATTCAAATGCAAGCGACAAAAGTTCTAGGTCTTCTTGGCTGCAATTTGGCGCGCTGTATATACATCCCATAAGCAGTTGCTGCTGCTTAAAAGATATCGTAAGCCAGAGTGATTTCTGAACCTTGTTCAGCATGAGGTTCTCGAAGGGTGTCGCCGTGAGCAATATTTTAGGATAAATTACACCCCCACCACCTCGATGAGCAGGCCGATTTCTCATAAACTTGTTATGTCCGAACATAGTTAACTGATTGCCAGACAAGCCATCATGGCACCCCGATTCATTTAGAAATATTATATCAAGATTATTATTCACCAAAATAAACAAGCTTGGTGTGTGGATCTTAGAGTGCAGAGAACGAATGTTTATCAACAACAATGTGATAGATGTGAAATATGAGGAAGATTGTTTAGGTTGTGTTATAAACACTGGGGTGTTCTCTGCATCATGTCACTAATAGGCTGTTGATTAGGTAACGCACTGATAGGAGTCAGTGAGTTACTGTCATTATCATCTATGGGTAAAATCCGCTTTATTGCGCTCGATATACAAGGCTTCACTATACGCGGTGGAAGCACACTGGTGACAATCCATACACCAACATCAGCATAATCTGTGTGGTTCGTTGCTGGAATCCGAATGCCATGGTGACCAATTACACCGTTTGTAAAGTACAAGTTTAGCGGCACGTCTTCCATAACTTTATGACCAATGGATGTTGGCTTATCCAGACAAAATTCGGATAGAGAGTCGCCCAGTGATGCTTGCGATAAATCTAGGTTAATCATCCTTTTACTATCGATCGAGTTGACCGTATCCATCGGTATTCTCGATCAGCTCGGACACCGGCCATAGCAGATTTAGGCGGGACTTGGCAGTTCGTGGCTTGAGGTAGCGGTTTCGCATGCATTTTGGATTTAGCGGGTAATACAGTTGTTATACGCTAATCCCAATTGTTGTCACTTCGCATACAGGAAAGGGCATTACGAACCTATATACAACTGCTAGATCTGATTATCCTACAGGAAACAACGTACACATCCTTAGTTTTGTGGATTGTAGTAGTTTTGGGTTTGGTCGGCTTGTCATGCTTAGCCGTGAAACTGCGGCCTTGTGGTGACACTCCAGTAACCAATTTGCATCTGAAATTGCTCTTAGCTCCGAAGTGCGAGAATTAGGTGTTCTACCGGACAAAGCATCTAATGCAATAGAGTGACAAGCATATTCATGTGCTTCTCTGTTAATTTCAAAAATCACTTTATAATTCACCGCTTCGCCCGTATTTACAGCAAGCGGAATAGTATTATCACATTTGTGGTGGCAAAAAGTGGAGCACTATCAACTGGATGCGGGGCGCCGTTGGGCTGTTGGCTATTCTGTTCTACTTCAGTCCTTCTCCTCCTTATCTCGCGTTGTAGCCAAGTTCGGTCCACCATAATTTTCAGATTTTGAAAGTCGTATTAAGCACAATGAGCTTGCACTTTTAAATGAATTGTTTTGCTTCAAGTTCATTTTGAAACTGGACAATTACGGGACACGCGCAGTGTATTACATTTTTTCGTAGTCTGATGCAGCTCGACCAAGAAGATTGCATACTGTATGCAGTGAGAAACACTTTCCGAACAGTTTCTAATGGTAAATTGTCCGGCACAATAAAAGCGATTGCACAAACCACTGCACAAAGAGATTGGACCCGTTGCACCGAATCGTGTCACTCGTTTCTGAGAACCATACACATTTCAATAATCAACACGGTACGCATCGGGTCATATATTTCCTTCTATTACGCAGTGCTCCACGAAATATCCGTGATATTGAACTGTTGATTGCGCTGGGGTTAGTTACCATCCGACTAACATTAGGCTTTTAATAAAAGGTTGCAATAGTGCAGATGGAGAAAGCAAAAATTTAAAAGTCTTATCCGAAATCTTCCATGTGGACAGGCCACGAGACAAAGGAGGATTCGACAATGCTTGACAACCAGGATATCATTCTGACACACAACCACCACTGTAATACGAGAACAATGAGTTACCAACGGAAATACATTCAGCTCTAAGCGTCAAGTTTGTACCAATTAGTACACTACGGCATCTCCCTAACAAGGAGCCACATCACGCGCATCGGCCTAGGCGTGCTCCGGAACTTTAACTTTGCCTAGACATTTGCAGGAACGAGAACAAAAATTCATATTTGGATTCTGTTTATAGATGTCAAGGATTGGCCACCACATGTTTGCCCGACATTGTCCAACCACTCACCAATGGTTGCTTAGTTGTGCCATAAAACAGGCAAATCCGAACGAACTATCACTCTGCCCCGTCATATAGCTTCTGGTAAAGCACTGAATTGAGCACTGTCAAATTGGTGGATAGTCCTTACATACAGAACGAAACTTAATTGTCAATAATCTCTGGTAGAGAAGAAATCATCCCATATCCTTTATCATTCGGAATTATGAAGTGTAACTGAATGGTATCTGTTTCGGCCTTCGCTTTACGATGCGTTGCATACTACGTTAACGAAATAAAAGCGAAAAAGACAATCCATTACCGAGCTGTCTCACACATATCTAGTTACGACATTTCTGGGCACATCAGGAATTGCGTGACTTGGTTGAGAATAGTTAGCAGTATAAACAGGAAAATTCAACTTCATCCGTCTGTAACGGGTTAAAATCATAGCGAAATATAGTTGCTGAGTATTTCAAGGTCTGCGATGAGAACAGGAATTTGTTTTTGCACAATGCGTCTGGCAAATTCCACTGAGTGCAAATTGTCGTTCGATGGTCTGGTTTTCTCGCGTGACAAACAAGTGAGCTGCTATCTAGCAAGAAAATAACAAATATTATAACATCTCCTCCATCCTGTGTTTATTCGGCACATTTGATTTGAAGCACGTGCCACAAGTTACGGCATAGTAGTAGCACTAGGAGAGAGAACAGAGCACCAAAAGAAGTGCATTCAGCGCAAGATACCGATCATAACCAGGCTATATTTGTGCGACGGTGCAGCTAATCACATCCCTTTTCACTCACGTAGCATTCTCAACTTAGAGGTTGATACCGCATCACTAGCTACTGCCGTTCGGATAGCATCGACCACATTTGACTCAACGCCTCAGACTCTCAACCTTGCTGACGTTGATTCGCATCAGTTTCCTTGTTTTCCGTAGGCACAGTGCAAATCCGTTTGCACTCTTGACACCGGTATGCAGTCGCCTTGTTTTCTGACTTTATTCCGCCTCCTCATCTCACGAGATGCAGTCCACCACAACTAAATAAAACTTACTTCGCTATTTCGATCCGTGTCGCAATATTGTTTTGCTTTCCCTGCACTTGTTGCAGGTCGGGTTGCGGCGGATGGAGGACCACGCACAGGCTCACCACGAGACATCAGCGTAGGTAGATCGCCTGTTGGCCATTTTAGTGGGCAGGCCACGTTTTGCGAACTGCTAATCCCGCAACAACGGCATCTTGCAAGCAGCTGGGTAAAATGATGGGACACAGATGGACCCTATCAAACATGAAGTCGATTTAGGCAGGAGCAGTACCACACATTACTGAACTCGATTTTCCCATCTGGAGCAGAGTCCACGCGTAATCTCTGCTATCATGCGCTTCAATTTTCCCCAACGTTTAGTGAGTTCTATATTCTCCGGAAAGAGCGTGCTTATGCTTAACCCAACATCTTCTTCAACTCAAATATATACCAGCTAACTATGCCTTAGCACTACACATCCATCATTCATACTCACTTGCATTCCTGTTGTCATTCGTCTGCTCGACATGTTTACAAACTGACACCCACTGTTGCTCGCTTCATACGTTGACGTCTAATGGTAGCCTCCTCGAATCTAGTCCACAGTGTTGGACACCATTTGTTTTCACCAGTCTACTTACGAACTGTTTCTCAGTCTTGTATTTCGGATTTGATGTAACCCGTGTCTCGAATAACCTAGTGCTTCCTGTAGTTATCACGACAGTATTTCTTTTGCCGTTAGACATGAACCAAACTCTTTGCACAACGCTCAAACACAGAGGGAGAGAATCAATGCAAATGCAGAAGTGCTACTTCCAGTAAACTTCTTCGAAAGAATGCAATCCTGCTGACCTATCGGTCATGCGCTGCACGTTATGTATCAGTGTTCGGATAATCCAAGTCGGCATACACATATGCTCTCCTTCGTTGTATTGTAAGAGTATCAGTTCCATTAATTGTAAGTTACTAGTGGCAGAAGTGAGTATGGGAGATGGTGGATCATCGCCACCATCAGGCATGTGTCAATGGGCCTGGGATTACGTCGAGATCCACACAAAATTGAAGCAATAACGTTTTGAAGGTCAGTCACTTCACATTTGTCAGCATAAGTGTGTTTCGGGCATGCACGAAAGGGACGTTATTGTCAACATGTGTCCCGAAGCAAACTGTCGATGACCGTCGGAATGGATGGTAAATGCGAAGCATTGTGGTTCAAACTAACTGAGTGTGCAATAAATGAATTTGTTCCTTTGGATTAAAGCATTTGAGGATATGTTCATGTTGCTTGTGCGTCTTGTCGACACAGGTGGACGGCCGGGAGTCCTTTGTGTATGTGATTTCGGTCACTCGTGAAAATAGGAAGCAGACAGGCAAATAAACAGCGACATCCGTCTAGAAGTAACATTACCATCTTTCATGCATCAGGAATGCCTCTGACCCTAATCTATAGGTTGGGTAATCTTACCAAATTCAGGAATACCGTTACCCGGATTGAGCAATACAGTGCCCAGTTATCGGCTCCTGGCCGTCGCATTGAGATAAATTTTGCTCATAAATCGAGCTCTCAAAATTCTTTTGGCAGTAGCCTTACTTCCCTCGTATTGCGTTAGGATGCTGTAGAAAACGATGCCTGATAAGGAAGAACGGTGTGTGCAATCAGAAGCAATTCCTCGCTGCATATATGTAAGCTTTACTGGAAGTCGATTGTTACCTCATTGTTACGTTAGCAAATTTTGTAACTTGCAAATTTTTGTAACCTGAATGAGCACGGAAATCAATAATACAGGGTGCTCGTATGGTCATTGCAGCATACACCGATCAGTTATTCGTGCTGTGTTGGAATTGATGCACACCACAACGAAGAGCAACAAAGAATGTAAAGGGCGTTGCGCTATCGCTCTTACCACCGATGTCTGAAGTTTCTGGGATTATCCAGCGGATGCTATCGAAGGCTGCGCGGCGATCTCATATTGGCGTATCAGGTATTGAGTTACCCCAAACACGTAGGCCGTCATTTCCTGAAACTTAGCCACTACACGCACCTCAGGGGTAACTGCTTCAAATTGAAGGAACGATATAGCCGTCTAGAGTGTCGACGGAATTAATTTTCCCTCCGTGTTTGCCAACCCTGGAACGCACTTTCAGACGCAGTTGTATCCTCCGCTACATTCAACGTTTTCAAAAAGCGACTAGATTTTGCTTTTAGCTCCCAACACTTTGTTATCAAAACTATCTGGTTTGGACATTAAGCCAAGCATTGTTTTCTACAGAATTTATGTATCAAATGGACCCAAGTGAGCGACCGTATTTTCCTTTTCTCACGCCTTATGTCAACGACCACTGCACCCCGGTGTATTTCTGAACATTTAAGCACGATTTTTGTAACTGATGTTATTTATCAAAGTATTCATCTCGCCAGACGTTAGATAGATAACCCACATATATTTTGATTTCATCGTATTCACCCCAACCATCGTAAGGGACGTGTGAAGCACTTGCTTTTATCCCGTGACAAATCATTGCTCATTGTTCATTGTTAACATAGGTAATGCAACATGAGCCATAGCAAGTAGCACAATGTTTACAATCAATATGTCCAGCGCAGCTCGATTGAACCCCGGGATTTCTGTAATTCTACTGCGGCTTATCTTGAAGTCGTCGTGAACTTCTCAGTCGACTCCCATCTTCTGTAGCTGGAATACAGTCTGGGAAATTTATACTAGTATCGATCTCAGAAGTGTTGGAATTTGCTGGCGACTGATCAGAGTTTTTGTACTGCATCTGGCCGCATGATTGTTGCATATAGACAAGGCAATCAGGTCCAATATCCGCATCATACGTCTTCCGACGTTACGCACAACAATTCCAGAACTGTGTGGGAATTCATTGACCCTGAAATGGCGTACCTAGGTGGTGCTCAAACCGAGAATGTTCGAACGAAGTGGTTGGGATTTGCACATTTTAGCAGTAGTCTCTCCAGCGGTAGACTGGAGTCCATTACCATACTGCAGTAAGCAGTTATCCACGTATCGCTCGAGTTCATCAAATATTGATGGAGCACATGGACGATTGCACGTTTCAAAGTACCAAATGTGCTCTCAGCTAATCCGTTGGAGCAAAGACGTCTGAGGCAGTAAACAACTTACGACAAACAAGGTCCCGTATATATGTATATGCTTGGCGGCATCCGGTTTCGGAGTTACCCGTCACTGTGGCTAGACACAGGAAGTCTGCGCCTACGGAGAGACCATGGGTGGCTTGCGCTGCACCACCCACAGCTCCAACCACACACCCCATACCCAGTGTAGATCCGGGAGGCGTGTGGATGGAGCCACGTTTCATCAACGGAGCCGGTCCACACTGTTTCACAGGCAAACAAAATCACGCTGTATTTCGGGGAATCAAGCGCACACAAGGCTGTGGCTAGACGGTGGTCCGCTCCACACTAAGTGCATGGAACCACTCTTTGATCCTAACATGACCACAAGGACCGTGCACCCTTCCCTCTAGCTACGACCAACGGTATCCTAGAGCCAGTGTGAACGACGCAGTTGGTAATAGACAGGTAGACACCTTGTCAACATGCACAGTAAGCGCAGCAACACCGGGGATATTAAGCAGCAGCTAATCACTTGAGAGCAAGATGATAGCAAGACAAATCGCGTACTGCATAAGTAAACGGTGACAAAATTCTTAAATTAATGAACATATGAAATAAGTTGTTTACAAACTAATACGAGATAAGTTCATGAGGTCGGAAAGCATATTTTGCGGAAATGACACAAACACGAAAATCTTATCGAAATTGACTACAATTGGGTTAAGCAACGTGTGTAAGTTAATGGAAGAGAGTACTGGTAGAAATTTACATGAGGAGGAAAGGCATTAGGACAAAAATGCAAATCCACCACCTGAAATAAATAGACTTAGCATGCAAGCACGCGGTTAGTAAATCGAATGCAGCTTACCTACAAAAGCTGCGCCGGTTCTGTCTACGTTCTCTGCAGAACCCGTCGTCGTTTCGTTAGTGGTCCCGAGTGGTCTCGCTCATGGCTCACGAGGCCTGCCTGACCTCGGCACTCGCGATCGCATGTGATACAGCACCATGCGCTCGATGGAGTAAAACCCATCGGTGCTTGCCGCTTCCGCACTTGCCGCTCTTCTCTGCATGTATGAGGTCCTTCTCCCCCACTTCAGCACCTGCCTTCGTGATTAGATCGCGCCATGCACGCCGATAAACCGCCTTCGATTCCCATGACATAAAATCAAGATTAGAACGTGAGCGGCTCACTTCGATCATATCCTGATAAACTAATTTTGGGTTCTCCACATGCCGCTTCCAATTACTCAGCTGACCGAATAAAACGACTGCGGGTTTGTGTATTTACTGATGCAAAAACGGAGATAGGAGAAAAATGTCTAGTACATCCGTTACTCGATGGTGTTCTCACGAAATCTGTTCGATGTGAGCTGCCGGTTCACCTTACTGAACGGTGGAACGTAGCGCTAGAATTTGCGGAACGGTTAGAACAGGTCGATGCGACCATCGGTGCAACACCATCTTGTTGCTGTTCTGTAAGAGGATATTGTGGACCCAAGTGTAGGCGATCGAAACAGATTTCGGACAGATCTGCACATCGCGGGTACACTCGCTCCCAACGACCAGACCTACCGAATTGCGAAAGAGTCCGCCAATCATCACCGACATACAGATAGTTTGAATCACCAAGCGACAACCAAAATTACTCAAGTAAGCGTAATCGAGTGGTCACACTTCATACCCGTGGTTACTGGTTCATCACCTACTACTTTGGCACTGAGGTTGGAATTTCAGATTTCGGGGGTTCCATTGGTAAGTTAGATTTACCAAGTAGCTTGAAAATTGTTGCTTAGATCCAACTCGATTACATAGCTGACAAACTGTGAATGGGCACATTGCCGTGACGGTTTGACCTCTGCCAACGGAGAACCCTTTACAGTCTGGGAAACTATTACAGCACTAGTTGAGATTACGAACGACAACTTTCACCACCAGTTTCTTGTTGCAGACGGAATATCGTTTGCTGCTCCTATTGAGATGGAACTACTTAACCGATTGAAATGCAGATTAGACCTGGACAAACTCCGACTGGTCATTGAACGTCATACTATAATACGCAGACCCTGCCAAATTGATTGTACTGAATCTTTTGCATTATGTGAAAACACGTCTGATAGCCTGCAACGATAGACAACTTTATCCATTCCGTTCATCTGTCCTCGGATTAGAGGACTTTGGAAAGGCTCAAAGGTATACTATGTGAATACTCGGAAACATTCGCGTGGTGCGTTTAAGATTTGGGTCGAACCAGCGTCACTAAGCACTCGATAGATACCGGGACTGCGCGAACGATTAAGACTCTACCGAGGCGAATTCCAATACATTAGCAAAGCGAGCTACAAAAGCTTATAGATGCAATATTAGAAAATATGCAGTACACCCCTCTACTTCTCCATTGACATTCCCGGTTTGTCTGATCAAGAAGAGAGATGGTGGTTTTCGGTTGCGCGTTGACTACAGGCTGTTCAACGGTCACACGGAAAGACGAGTTCCTTTCCCCAGAATCAATGATTAATTTGATGCGATTGGCGAATCAGTCTATTTTTGCACACTAGACCTAGCTTTTGGTACTGTCAGGTTAGAAGTCGAGGAGAGTGGCCAGGCGAAAACACAGCTTGTAATACCGCCTGGTTTTTTGAATTTCAGATCCAGCATTTCGGGCTATCAAACGTACCGGCAAGATTTCAACGCCAAATGCAAAAGGATTTGAACGGACTGATTCCCCGTAAGTGTCTTGTTTACTTGGATGATGTTATTGTCCATGAAAAATGAAATAAAGCTTTACTCAATCTATCGGAGATGCTGACACGTTTACTTTAGGTGAGCCTCAAATTACAACCCACAAGGGCCACTTGCTTCAAGAAGAATTGACGTACTTTGGTCACATCATTTCGTGGACGTGCATTCTGACAGATCTTTCTACGAAAGAACAGGTGGACGCACGGTCCATTCTAGTCAATACGGACCATTTACGCAGGTTCCTTGGTCTTTTATAATATTATAGGCTATTTATTATTAGGGGTTCTTTGACATTGTTGGAACGTTGAATGCAATGCTCCAATAAATCAGCCTTTCGAATGGTCCCCACAATTTTTGAGGGCGTTCGATCTGTTACGGGAGTCCATTTGTACTACTCCCTTGTTGGTATTTCGGAATTTACTGTCATCAGCAGAAGAGTTCATCCTAGACACGGACGCAGGTGACTGCGATCAAGGCCGTGTTATCACATTAGGGACCTGACGGAGTGACAGTCTGAGCCCTGTTCACAAGATTTTCTTATCAGACTTTACAGTGTAAATAACAAAACTTCAGATGTGAAGCAATTGCTGTCACCAAGAATTCGTAACATGCGCGATGCGATAATACCTGACTTCCGAATAACTGATGACAGAAAACCCATCAAGGTTATTTTGCAATGTGTTGTAGCGGACGCACATGCAAGAGCATACCCTCTTTAAGTAAAGCAACACGCAGGATATTTTGCCTGCGAAAAATGTTCCACTGTTGGTAAGGTCGATGCTCCATGTACTTGAGTAGGTGTTTGCTTGGCGGGCGCATGACATTTCCGCAATCTAAGGACGCTATACCACGTACCGACATGGACTTTCGGTCAAGACGCCAGGAGGAACACTAAGTTAGTTGTTTAGCCTTCCGGGCAACGCGTGGACATGAATGAGTACTTCTCGTTGGATTACATGCACCAGCCTTACCTCGGCATGATGAAACCGTTGCTCCACCTGTGGCGCAATGGGCTTATAGCAAGAGGAGTGCATTTTTCTTCCACTGCTTCAGTGATGTGAACAACTGCCTTGAAATAGCGACTGAGTGCCTTACAAGCGAATTCACACGAAAAAGTCCTACCTTGGTGGAGGTTGTCAGAAGGAAAGCCACTGAGCTCCGCCAGGTTTTGCTGTATCTGGGTTCAGTGGTTATGTAAGATATTCTTCAACATAATCAGTATAGAATTTCGTCAAGCTATCTGTGGCTTACGCATTAATATCGAAAATGCTGCTCTTATTATCTGTTGCATGTGGAATCCAGGTTGAAAAATGCAATTCGAGAGATAGGCGCTATATACTTTGAACAAGAGCTTGTAGGTGCACTGTCTGTTACACATGTGCCAGGATGTTCGTCGATTAAATTCCCTGGCCAATTTCTCCGCTTTCATTCGAACCATTTCTCGGACATTTGCTGAGGACGGTACGACGGACCAACTGCTAACACCACAGATTTTCCGACGCGTCATGGAACGGTGTTCATCTCAGGTATCGGGGACTCTGCTGGATGACGCCCAATCAATCTTCATTACGTCAACAATTGACACCGCGACTTCATTTATGCGCAACCTTGTGATCATTACTAGGAAGCATCCAAACAACGTGGTTCTGGTTGTTGGCACACTGTCATTTGTAATGTGCATAAGACAAGCAGAGGTATGTGTACAGTCATTCTTGCATTGTCAATCACGTTCTCACAAGTTCATACCATCGGAAGGCTTACTCGTCCGACAATGCAAACACGCCATGACTCAACCAAAATGGATAAGGAACAGTATCGGAAAATATAAATACCTTTCCATTCCTTCTAATGACACTGTTGTACTTTATTCCATACTACACAATTGGAGTAGATTTTGGTTTCTCATCCTTCCTCAATAAATGACGACGTATGTACAACCAATGGTTAACTTACAGATGTATGACGTTATGGTATTTGTGAGCAGCCGTGTCGCAATTGCGCATGCTGCCTGGATGAAAAGTGAAGGCAAATTAATGAGGCCCAAGTTGTCTTCCAGACAACCTTGGTTTTTCGATCACGAAGACCGCAGCTGAAGCAAACAGAAATTACATGTTGCCCACATGAAAACACCGGGGATTTCAGGCGGGCAATACGCAATTTATCTTTGCATGTCAGTATGCCTAACGCCACCCGAGCCAGTGTTGATGGACAACGTAGCTCAACCACATGTGCGTGTGCGTCCTTCCGATGACGAACACGTCTAGGATAAACGAGGACAAGCGCGCGGCCGTGATACGCAAATTGTGAACCACTCCTCCTCTGTCCCACTTGACCGCACACGTGCAGCGCTCAGCTGCAGCAACGGTCGTCGTCGAGGATTATGCCCAGTAGTTGAAAATTGACTGACTAGCTCTTACTGCGTCATTGCAATCTGCGTCAAGTGCGCTGGCTAACTCAACTAGCAGCAAGGTCGCTCAATTCTGTGAGTGAAGAGCCCCAGCTGTTACGGATACACAGAGTTATTACAGTTGCAAATTACTTAAATATGTTCATGCAAATATGTGAATAACTAACAGTAGTAATTGACCAGATGAAATGTCATAGTGATTTGTCACTGAAATCGGAGGAAACCGATCCTGTTGCAAAGCAACCCACCCTCACAGCCTCGTCCCTAAGTCACAAAATAGACTCTGTCTTGACAAGCACCCCATGGTGGTTATGGCAATCACCTTGAAACATATTGCCCCAAAATCGAACAAGTCCCATTAGACGTGACTGCTTGTACCATATTCACGGAGACTATAACTAAAGTTTGATTGTGACAGCGACAGATCAATACCGGAGGTAATCAAGAAGAGAGGAACAATCTTTAACCTACGCATCGGTCGCCTCGATAAAAACGCGGGATGCGACACATGTAAGTCCAACTGCTATACCGAGCACAAGTGGTACGACATTGCTTTCACGGTCCTCTCTAGTGCTGCCTATTAAAAATCAACAACAGCTCTCAGACCTAACTTTGTTAGACAGAACAACAATGTATTGACTATCTTGTGCACTAAAGTTCCGTTAAAAGACAAGTTACGACATGATCGCGATCAGTGTGCTTCGTATTATTGCGCAGCGCAAGTACTGAAACGTGTAGCGCGTCGCCCATATTCAGTTCACTATGTTAAACCTCGAGTTGAACATCTTGCAAAGCTAAACTCAGTAGATGGGACAGAGTTTGACACTCACTCCGCAGTTGATCTAAGTAACCCATCGAGGAAGGTGCGCATCCTACCTGATTTTGATGGGATAGGTTGCGCACAGAAAGCGGACAGCCAAGGTGCCCTCCAATAACCAGCAGCAAGACAATATTGGTTCCTGGTGTTCGTAGAGCCTCCGGATTTTCCTGAGCACAAAGTGGAACACTGAAGCGCGTGCAATGTCTTTGCATCGTTGAAACCTTCTCTTCGTACGATGTTATCGCTTAATCGCTGACGAGAATGCCTTCATCACATAATTACAAAGGGTGTAGTAAAAAATTAATGACACTGAGGTTGAATTCTGAAGGAATGTTACAAGTCATATTTAATAACTGGTTGAAGTTTCGCGCCAGTTTGCAACCGTTATTCGCCAGCAACATCAACGAATCCTTTAGATTTACAGTTTTGCAGTGTGACCGATACAACAACGCTCGTGGTACCCGACAAGGCGTTGATAATCAAGAAAGAACATCCAGACCCCAACATGTCCAAGCTGTCGATGCAGTTCCGATAGTACTTCAGTAACGAATGCCTGAGGGACTGCAATTCTCCTAACGTATGTTGGGCGGAAATCGAAAACGACACGTCCCTTTCGATGAGGAACTTATCCCACACAACCGATAAACATCGAGATTCATAACTGCTTCGCTCCATCGCTTTGCGTATTTGGTTTCTCGCGTACCAGACGTCGCCTGTCGTAAATGTATGATAAATCTGGATCTGATGCTTGCGTCGCTAGACAACTCATACTCAGTTCTTTGGGGATTAAATAGCGCTACGTGTTGTGTAGTGAAGGTAGCACCATATCCGTGATCACGGGGTGGAATTGTTGAAAGCGCGTCCGCATCAGCTTGATGCTTGTCTGGTCGGTGGTGACATTCAAAATCATATTCCCGTAGCTGTCCCTGCCACCGGGCGATCTGCCCCTCAGGATCCTCGACATCCTGTAACCACCGAAGTGGCTGGTTATCCGTCTGTACTTAAAACGTTTTCCCCAGTAGGTAATTTTGGTTTTGTCTTCTAAAAATAAGCAAGGCGAAGATTTCTATTCTAATCGTGTAATAAATCTTTCTCTCGAAGTATGGCTCAGGCTGTCACTCCGTCAGGTCCCTAGTGTGATCACACGGCCTCGATCGCATAGTCACTTGCGTCCGTGTCTAGGATGAACTCTTCTGCTGATGACAGTAAATTCGGAACTACCAACAAGGGTGTGGTACAAATGGACTCTGGTAATTGATCGAACGTCTTCAGAAAGTGTGGGGACCATTCGAAAGGCTGATTTATTGGAGCCTTGCATTCAACGTTGAGACAATGTCAGAGAACCCCCTAATAATAAATAGCCAATAATAGGATAAAAGTCCAACGAACCTGCGTAACTGGTCCGTATTGACTGGAATGGATCGTGCGTCCACCTGTTCCTTCGTAGAAGGATCTGTCAGAATGCACGTCCACGAAATGACGTGACCAAATTACGTCAATTCTTTTTGCAGCAAGTGGCAATTGTGGGTTGTAATTTGAGGCTCACCTCAAGTAAACGTGTCAGCATCTCCGACAGGTTGAGTAAAGCTTCATTTCATTTTTCATAGACAATAACAACATCCAAGTAAACAAGACATATACGGGGAATCAGTCCGTTCAAAACCTATTGCATTGGGCGTTGAAATCTTGCCGGTACGTTTGATATCCCAAAATGCTGGATCTGAAATCCAGAACGACCAGGCGGTAATACAAGCGGTGTTTTCGGCTGGCCACTCTCCTCGACTTCTTCCAGACATTACCAAGAATCTAGGTCCAGTGTGCTAAAATAGGCTGATTCGCCAACTGCATCAAACTAAGCATCGATTCCGGGGAAGGAACGCGTTTTTCCGTGTGACCGTTGAACAGCCTGTAGTTAACGCGCAACCAAAAACCACCATGTATATTCTTGACCAGAGCAATGGGGAATGTCAATGGAGAAGTAGAGGGGTGTACTGCATATTTTCTAATATTGCATCTATAAGCTTTTGTAGCTCGCTTTGCTAATGTATTGGAATTCGCCTCGGTATAGTCTTAATCGTTCTCGCAGTCCCGGTATCTATCGAGTGCTTAGTGACGCTGGTTCGACCCAAATCTTAAACTCACCACGCGAATGTTGCCGAGTATTCAAATATTATACCTTTGAGTCTTTCCAAAGTCCTCTAATCCGAGGACAGATGAACGGAATGGACAAAGTTGTCTATGTACTGCAGGCTATCAGAGGTGTTTTCACATAATGCGAAGGCTTCAGTACAATCAATTCGGCAGGGTCTGCGTATAATTTTATAACGTTAAATAACCAGTCGGAGTTTGTCCAGGTCTAATCTGTATTTCAACCGGTTAAGTAGTTCCATCTCAATAGGAGCAGCAAACGATATTCCGTCTGCAACAATAAACTGGTGGTGAAAGTTGTTGTTCGTAATCTCAACTAGTGCTGTAATAGTTTCCCAGACTGTAAATGGTTCTCCGTTGGCAGAGGTCAAACCGTCACGGCAGTGTGCCTATTCACAGTTTGTCAACTATGTAATCGAGTTGGATCTAAGCAACAATTTTCAAGGTACTTGATAAATCTAACATACTAATGGAACCCGGAAACCTGAAATTCTAACCTCAGTGCCAAAGTAGTAGGTGATGAACAAGTATCCGCGAGTATGAAGTCTGACCACTCGATTACGCTTACTTGAGTAATTTTGGTTGTCGCGTGGTGGTTCAAACTTTCTATATGTCGATGGTGATGGGCGGACTCTTTCGAAATTCGGCAGGTCTGGTCGCTGGGAGCGATTGTACCCGCAATGTGCAAATCTGTCCGAAATCTGTTTCGATCGCCTATACTTGGGTCCACAATATCCTCTTACAGAACAGCAACAAGATGGTGTTTCACCGGTGGTCGCATCGACCTGTTCTAACCGTTCCGCAAATTCTAGATCCACGTTCCACCGTTCAGTAAGGTGAACCGGCAGCTCACATCGAACAGATTTCTTGAGAAAACACCATCGAGTAACGGATGTAGTAGAGGTTTTTCTCCTATCTCCGTTGTTGCATCAGCAAATGCACAAACCTGCAGTCGTCTTAAATCCCATGTATAGGATGTTGGACTTTGCGCTGGCTGCTGAAGGGGTGCATGGAATGCTTCTCGCCAAGCAAAACTCCAAGTCACCTACTGACTTGTGGGTCAAGCTATTGAGCCAAATGCTTCCGGTGGAGACCCTCAAGCAAACCTTCGAAGCAGAAATACCACCACGCATGCTATTGCTCAGCAATGCAATCGTATGCCTGCGCGCAAAGCTCTCAGCATCGGGTGCTGGAACGTGCGCACACTACTGGACCGGAACTCCAGCGAGCGCCCGAGGCGACGCACTGCACTCGTGGCGATGGTACTGGCGCACTACAACATTGATATTGCGGCGTTCACTGAAACCCGGCTCGTTGAGCAATATGTTGTATTCAGTAGGTGCTGGCTACACATTATAATGGGTGGACAACGCCGCCTCAGCACCACGTGAACATGGGGTCGGAGTTGCAAAATCCGATCTCCTCCATGGCCAGCTGATGGGTGAACCAATAGCGATCAGCGCGCGACTGATGACTGTTCGCCTACGACTCGGAAGAGCTAAGTTCGCCGCGTTAATAAGCACGGTCGTTCTCAATGTTGCTCCTCCAACGATGGATTTCCACCTTGTTTGGGCTCATCAACCGTCATGGAATGTTTGCTTAATGCCGAAACGCGCAGTGACCGTCCCGGAAGTGATGAAACTGTCAGGGTGCGGAATTATGCACTAAGTTCCTCCATTGCATTAAATAAAAAATATATCGTATATTTCTCGAATTTGCGAGACACAGACCAAGTACCTGTTCTTATCATGTTGCACAGCGAAATCGGATACCAGCGGAAGTTGAATTTTGCAAAAATTTCGAATTCTTTTCTGAGATGTTCTGTTAATTAAAGTAGTAAAATCTCGGGAATAAGAGAGTATGAACAAAAGGTTTGGTAGTCGGCATCCCAAGCAAAGTAACACAATCCTCCGTGGAACCTTCGCTTGTGCACCAGCTTCCATGCGGTTTATTACCTCGAGACTTTTCCCCCGCACCTGTGCACCTCATCTCGTCATATGCTGATGTGGTTTAAAAGCAATTTAGCCGTCATCAGGTTGACTGATATGTTAATGGCCGGAGTTATGAACGAGAAGGTCGTCGTCTTGTAGACTGTTTTTCTTGGACCCTGTCTTAGGAAAAGAGGCCGTCTTGATACGGATGTTAGTGAAGAGCAGTTAGGTTAACCCCTTGAGAATTCAGTTATAAGGACAGAGTTAAGCACCCCAACTATTAAGCCCGACTCAAATGAGTAAGTTAAGCCATTTTGCCAATGGCTCTTTGGCAATTTGCCTTGCGTGGGTGTTTCTAATTAGCCTGAAAGCTTTAATCATCAACTCAGGGGATCGGCCCAGTCTTGTAAAATAACACATCGATTCATCCATGATAATGTAGTGGAATTGCCTAGGAGGCGTTTGGTGAATGACCGTTGAACCGCTGTATGATGCTTGCGATCAACTTGTCCTTGAGGTTGGATCGTCAAACATTTGTTGTCGCTCCGAACTCGATACTCCTGATTTCAACTAGGTAATTCATTGCACTTCTTTTACTATATACACAGCAGGCGGCAGCACATTTCTTGGTTATCTACGAAACAAATGGTGTGACTGGTTTTGCTGTACACGTTAATTAAATACGAATGTATCGCTAAACTACAGTGATATCATAACGAAGAGTGCATTGAACGTTTAGCATCATAGCATGCAAACTCTCTTCTGATTGGTATATTCGTCAACAAATCATCTTTCACTTGTTATTAGTTTATGCACTTTGAATAAAACGTAGTTGATTCGCCGCGTTGAATTCGCTCCGTGGGCGTCGTTTGCGAGCATATATATATATATAGAAGGTAGTCAGGGAAGTATCTAACAATCTGAATACGAGGACATGTTTCGGTCTGGGGCGTATCCGTTTGTCAACTAACATGACGTTTGAATATGTCGTCGTATATGTATATCGAGATTAAGAATGTTTTAAACAATGCATTGTCCAACAATATCAAGCTGGACTGACAACTGGGAACATTTTACTGTAGTGTATTGTTTAGTTGCGTGCATGTAACCGTTAGCTATGCTGTTTGTTACACAGTAGCTGGAATATCAGGAAGGCGTACATATTTCAGCGGTTTCGGTCCACTTGCCCATAAATGTACTTTATAATTGCTGACATCAAAAACTCTCATTGCCTATTACCTCCCATTTCTTTCACAGATCTTGTTGACGCTGGTCACTGCGTGCGGCTCACTGATACCGTTCACATCTCGATATGAATGTATAAGTGGATGCTATACAAGGTGGGTCGAAGTTATGCAAAGCTGTCCGAGCCCGTATGATCTGGCTGATTGTATTGAGCTCACTGAAAGTGGCAAATGTATTTGCTCTGACGCTTGTGAGAAGATGTCTCCAACGACGCCGCATCAGTAGTTTTGTTGCTGCATCCATTTCGTTTTGTGATTCACACACGCCGAGCAGCGAAACAGAACTTGTGTACCGTTTCGTTGGATTTCTTAAATGCACAGTTGAACGAGATTGATTTGTATTCTTCACTGCTGCTACTTAGTCATGTGCAAAATGTACGTAAATTCATGTGTCAGTAGAGAAGAAATTATTATGAAAAATTGTTTTTCCTGATGGCCATACACATCTATACAAAGAGTAACTAGCCACCTTCGATGGCTGGTGAACAACATAACTCGGGACACAGCCGATGTCGAAAAGGAATGAGTAGCATTTTACCCAGTAGCATGCGGGAAATTTGATGACCCGTCACCAAACGGATGATGGGTTGGCAAAGCAAATATTAAGTAGGTGAATGATGTTGCTGAGTGTGTGGACGCAGCAACGAATACTGAAAAATGAACACTGATTCAAGACGGTTAAAATGCGGCTTTCTGACAACTCTCGCAGCAGATGCGGGTAAAACTACAATTATAAAAAGATGGATGAGTTTTCTGTTTGAGCGTTTCTCTAGTAGATAGGCTACTGAATAATAGTAGAGTACATGGGAATTGTATGCGAACGGGAAGGCAAAATGTGGAGAGTTATAGTGGTTGTACTCCGTGCGAAGAGTAAAATCGAGCAGACTCAATTCTGTACCGGCTCCTCAGGATTATGTGAAATCTTAATCCGGTTTGAGGGATAATTAACATATTACGATGTTGCACAGTTTAGGGAACAAAGTGATGGAGGCCAAGGGCAATATTTATTCCTTTTTTGGAAAATATCCAAGGTGAGGGAGGCAACAACGAAGTTTGGAAGAGCGTTCCAGGGTTGGCAAACCAGAAGAGAAAATAATTCCGCGGGCATTCCAGGCCGCTATACTCTGCACACAGTTACAGAGGGTTAACTCTGAGATTGGTGTTATTGCTGTGTTTCAAAGGTGGCTGCATACGTGATTAGTGTCGCACAATGTTTGATAGACTAATATAAGATGGCTGCACAGATTTCGGTAGCGGCCACTGAAAACTGCCAGTGACTTTAGCCTTTGACGTTAGGAATAAATTCGCAGACCCTTGACGTTATTTCTGTCCACGCGATTTATATCTCTAGTGCTTCTAACTTGCGTTTCAATCAAGGTTGACATGCTTGGATGGCGTATTCAATTCGACGGTGCACATAAATATTGTGCATCATGATGAAGATGGATGGGTAGAATATTCCGAATGCTCGCCGCAATAAGCCAAAGTGCTAGTTAGCTCTATTCGTAGCTATCTCTGACTGCTTTGAACAGTTAAGCTCACTTTTAATTAGCTTGCTTGGGAAGTTGTTTACAATACATGTGATCCAAGCATATACGCGTAGTCTTGTCCATGGCGTAATTGAACAGTGTGTCATCATTCTACATTGGACGGTAGTGTATTCCAGCGTGTTGGGAACACGCTGAGGCTTTCCCTGGTCGTTTGGTTCTTTGATCGCTCGCCGTAGTTTGATATCATCCGTAAAGAACAAGGACACAAAATAATTTACCTCGCCAGATCGTTTGTGAAACTCCAGGCTAGACGGGGCCCGAGCACTGATTCTTGTGGTACGCCATACTCCACCTCAATTGCGTCGAACATGGATTTCCGTACTTTCACTTCCAACTGACGTTCGTGCAGCAAATTGCCTATCCAAGGAAGTAGTGGGTTACCAACACCATACAGCTGAATTTGATGGAGGAGAATTTGGTCGTATATGCCATCAAACGCTTTTGATTAGTCCAGACAAATAACAACAATTCCTGCTCCACGTCCACTGCTTCAGTCCAACTATTGCGTGCAATTAGTAGGTGCATAGTGTATGAGCGCTGTTTTCGGAAGCCATGTTGCTCTGGTGATATCAGCGTGTGCTTACCCAGATAATACATGATTGCATCAGCGATGATAGACTCCATAACAATGGAAGGTACAGAGAGTAATGTTATAGGACTGTAACTGGTTGGATCATTGCGACTACCTCCCATATAAATAGAAGTGATGTTCCCACGCTTCCATATTTTTGGTAAATGGTTCTCCTCTACACAGCGCCGATAGAACACAGCGAGAGGTTCCGCCAGGTCACTGGCTGCTGCCTGTAAAGCCTTTGTTGGAATGGTATCGACACAGGAGACCTGGAGTTATGCAGGAACAACAGTTTCTTTGACACACTTTCTGCAGAAAAATTAATATTGTATAAGGTTGATGGTAGGAAAATGGAAACTGGGATAACCTTTGGGTGCGTTACTCATTGGAACATTTCTGACTTATGGAAACGAAGAAGATCGGCTGCTTCCGTTGCTGATTGCGTGCACCGTCAGTCGTGATCAGTGCTGGAACTCCGCGTTGCATCTTACAAAGGTCATTAACCTGCCTTTATAATAGAGTGCCGTTCGTGCAGAAACTCTTCATTAACTCCTGCTGATGCATCGTCTTGTCCTTGCGGATCAACCTCGCACAAATTTACGCTATGTCATATAGGCCATCCAGGTTTCGGAATTTGGGGTGTCTTGGTGAGCACTCCATCCTGGGTCCCTCAAGGACATGCATTTGGTGTTCTGCTCTCCAGAGATGAATTGGTTCTTCTTTGACGCTGGAAAGGTATCTGCTCAGGCGCGTGCGTTACCAGTGCGGTAATGGTGACGTCGTTAGCGTACATGGGTCGCGTTAACTCCTGGGTACCAAGCGGTTGCTGCTCATAATATTCCACACTCGTTCGTACATTGGATTGAACAATTGGGTGTAGTGATCAACAATTACCCCTGGAATTCATGTACTCTAAAACCCTTCTTCCACGCTTTGGAATGCAGTTTGGAATATCTGTGTTCAATACCCAACAACTTTTGTTGCAAGTGTCCAAACGTTGGGTCATCCGTGTAAGCTGAATCATCCCGGCGAGTCAGTGACTAGCGATTAACATGCTGATGTTGATGCTACATGTTCTGTTTCATATATTAGTCCCAACAATGGGTGTAGCTATATTTCCAACTGAACATCGCTCATACTGAAGTTAGGATAAGTCAGCCATTATCGAGATAAGGTGCGGAAGAGCAACCGTTCATTCTACAATTTAAATTAGAAGTGACCAATCATCTAGATTGACTTAAAATTAGATTAGTCCAACTATGGTGTTACGGTAGTGGTTAAATAAATATTTAATTGGACAATACCTTCAGCACAGAAACAATTCATTTGTTGCGAAGAATAGCTGCAACCCAGATGTATGCTGACAGTTTGTTAGTAAATTGTAAGTGAAAAATTATGATGAGAAATCTAGTTCGCATGGGAATATCATACGTTCAGTTAACCACCTTATCTGCGCCGTCTGCCGAGGCTCTTGATACCCATTATTTGTCTACCCTCATATGATTAACTATGCAATGCTCACTGTTTCCATTGCAAATCACATCATTGGTATGGAGATTTACTGGTTCATTGCTTTCTCAGCCAAGTCTAAGTGGTTCCATTCAAAATCCCGTTGTGAAGGTATCATCATGCCCAGGTGTCCCACGACATACTCATTTCAGAGATATTAGATAATTAAATGTTGGGCAAGGTACTTCTTGTAAGTTTGCTAAAACAGCTTGCACACTCTTTCAAAAGCCGATGATAGAACAGGGAGCCGCGGACTTTTCCACATGTGCATTTAGTACATTTAGTTGTGCATCATTCTACCTGGTAACCATACTCACAGCATTTGCTTCCGTATTTCCATATCTGTCTCAATCTATTGTTGATACCCACACTTCTGACCAAACTTAAGGCTGTCGTTTCGGTTCCCATCCAAACGCTAACTAACCACTGACAGTCGTATTGGTTACATATAATTCTACTTGCGATTTTCTAAAACTAGAGCAATCTGATTGTTCTTCTTTTATTCAGTCCAAACTCATGCACGTACGTTGTGCTATTGTTCATGACGGTTAGTATTTCTTCATCCAGTTTGTGGTAGTCCATACACAAGTGGGAACAAATGCCCGTTTGCACCATTGCAGGTACTGTCACTCGAACCAAGGACCTTTGGTATGTCAACTGATATCTCACGTTGAATGACTAAGTGGAGGCCATTTGGAAACAGTTATATGCATCACAATTCAGCCTGACAGACTGATGGCATCTTCACTCGCGTAACATCATGATCGGCTGACTCGATGTCTAAATGGGACTCGGCTAAAGTACAAAACGCGCTAACATCTGTTCGTGTCTCGATACATTCCCACTTGACAGATGGATCTTATTACATTTCTTCTCGTGTGACACCGTGACTTATTAGGGGTTGCAATATGAGGTCAATGTATCCCATCTCATGTGTCTCTATACGCCCCATTGTACTGCGGCCGCCTTCAGGTAAACGCACTGAGTTTCAGACAAGTCATCAAGGTTGATTCCAGGAACAGCGGCAATACGTTGTGAAAGCAGAATCGAAATGCATGGGCATAGGTAGTATTCTAGACACTGATGGATTGATCAAGATATGATAGCGGTCCGAACGAATGACCAGGGGAAATAAATAGTAACACATGACAGACTGCCTGGTGGTTCTACCTCCCTGTTGATTCTCGCTCACCTCGGACAACAGAAGAGTATAACGGGTTCTGGTTTTACCTTACGACACGGATAGCCTGCAGTGGACATAATCGCACCATTTCCCTGCTAAATTGGAAACTTGCTTACGCCATCTCCGTCATTGTGTTGGATGGCATCCTTATTCTATATGCCCCATGTAAGTCGCGCTTAGGTACAGTTGTATTCTAGAATGAGTAACTACTGACTTGGTGCAATGTGGTATCTTTATTGCACCTGCCTAGAACGGTTGTATTTTGCGATGACTTCACATGTGTTGCGTATTACGATATTGTACTCATCATGACCTATGCTATCCTATACTTGTTACCTTCTCAAGCGGAGTCCAGTATGGTTAAATACCGAGACAGTGAGCTACGGCATCTTCCTCTTCATAGTACTATTCGGCCGCAATTCACATCACTATGTGAAATCCATGGTATTACTCACCATAACCGTAGCTTGACCAGCTGCTCAAAATGCTAACTAGCATGACGATTAGAGAGCCGGTGCATTGCAGAATAATGGTTCAATCCATCCATGTATATGTAGAGGGCAACACCTAAGTGCACACTATTTCACTGTACCAGTAGTCTAGTCATCATTCTACCTAGCAGTTGCTTCACTATTGCTACATCGGGTTCCTTCAAATATGGATGTCCAAGATGTAAGGCTGTCACGTCTAAATGTTGAAGAAAACATCAACAGTTCGTATTGGGTAGTTATTCTCATGCCTGCGTAAGTGGTTGTTAGCCTGACCTCCAAACGAAACCTATACACGTTTGTCGTACCATTGATGATGATGTCTAATGTGTCTCTCTCCAGTTTGTGACAGCTGCTCACACTGAAGTTTGGATAAATGCATGTGCATATGTTGTATTCGAACTGCCATTGGACACGAATGACACCAATCTAATGTATATATGTATACCAAATGAATTCGACGAGGATATTCATACCGCTTTTGTAAGGCTAACTTAGTGCAGTAAAGCGACATTCGCGCAAACCGACAATAACAATACCAGAACATGAAGAAGGTGAGTTTATGACAAACTCATGTTGATTTCAGGTGTTGCGAATCCAAGGCAAATTTGATCGATGCGAATTCCGTGAACTGCTCAAAAGGGCGGTTTCTCAGGTGTCGGAGAAGTCACAATTGTATACGTAATAGAATCACCATGAGTATGTTCCCATTCAATTTACTAATCCAGGCCAATAAGGCGGCGTGTGTGGTACGTTTGCCTGCGTGCTGAGTAATCTTGCATTTCAAAAGTAGACGTTGCTTGAGCTCCCCTGTGTGGATGCGCGTGATGTGAATGTTGACAAGGACCTACCTATCTATTACCCGCTACCTCGTCTATATTGGCCCCAGAAGACAGTAGGTCGTCGCTTGAGGGGACGGAGTGCACCATCCTCGTGACGGTGTTAGGCTCAAAGAGTGGTTCCATGCAACCTGTGTGGAACGGGCTACGGTCCAGCCACTGCCTCGTGTACGTCTGGTGTGTATGATTTCCCAATTAGGCCGGAATGCTTCCGTTCTGCTTGTTGAAGGAGTGTGGGCCGGCTCCGTTGATGAAACGTGGCTCCCATCCGCATGCCTCCCGGTCTTATTCCTTCGGGTGTACACTGGATATGGGGTGTGTGGGTGGAACTATGGGTGTTGCAGCGCAAGCCACCCATGGTCCCTCTGTAGGCGCAGGCGTCTTGTGACTCTCCCCATGGACGTCACAGTGACAGGCAAATCCTGATACGGACGCCGCCAAATTCAAACACTTTGTGAAATTTTGCCAGGCAATTTCTGAGGGGTGAGCATTCAGTTAATAAGGTCCAAGGTGCCACCTTAACAAGCGCGGTTAACACGTTGGAGTGCGTGCCCGTATGCACTTTATCCTCCTCTTCATTAGGCTATCCCGCATAACATACAAAGTTAAACAATAGAGTCACATGGTCACTGCGACCCAGTGGTGTGCTTGTAGTTATTCCGACAACCATGGCAAACTTCTTCGGTTAGCATAAGAGCAAATAGCGATTTCTTGTTAGCAATCCGAAATCTGGTGCGTAAGGTCGCTTGGTTGCACAGAGGGTAGCTGGAAATGACCTCTTGTAAACAGACGTTGAAGTGCTTGCTGTCGGTCGCCACCATTTCCAGATCGTGCACATTCAATTCGCTTGCGATGAGAATGTGTCTGTAGGTATTGCCCAAAACAACCTGAAGAACCGGGTTCAGTTTAGCGTTCATTTCACAAGTGGAGTTTGCTGGACGGTTCACGTAGCGTTTGGTGGATTTGTCAAGTGTGAAATTGCAGGCGCTTGACAAGTCCCGCATGGTGGCTTTGTGTGAAAACTGTAAAAGTAAGCGCTATTTGTGATTCATCTGTCTAAGCGTTTACCGAGTTAAATGTCTTGCAAAATGTACACAATGTAAAATAGGAATTGACTGCTTGCATACAGTGCAACATGAGGGCAGTTAAATGTGACGTCTTTTGTAAAATTATAGCGCTCAATTATTTACCGCCTCCTTAGGCCCATGTGACTCGTAATTCGTTGAGGGCATGATGAAGACAATTCGCAGTGGCAACTTTTCCCAACTGCCTCAAACTGCTTGAGCAGCTGATCGCAGTTGAACGAGCACAGCAACGTCGCGTTCCTGGGTAGAAGTTAAAAATATGGGTACCCCAAGTTAATACAACTAGTTAGGCTTTGGGCGTAATTAAACAGTTCGAAAAGTCTTACATTGTATGTGCTCACGTTCTGAACCAGCCAGTTCGTAATCACATAAGTATCAAGCTGAAACCATTGCTGATCGTCCCGTCCCGTAATATTTCGTCACAATTGAAGTCCTCATTGTAAAATAGGAAATCATAAGAAATTTTCATCACTGGATAATTTATCAAAACCAAAATTAGGTAAGTCTCTAGCACCGCGACTTGTGGTACTTCGTACTCTACCTCGTTTGCATCGGACAGGGATCCGCGGACGCCCATCTCCAACAGATGTTCGTGTAGAAAATTGCCTTCACAACCCAGAATTTGATCGCCAGTGCTGAGGTTCCGAATATTGCGAAGGCGAATTTGATGATCAAAGTTTCAAACACTGTTGAGGAATCCAGGTAGATAACACTGACTCCATCTCCAAAATAATCTGCTTCATTCCATCTACTGCGTCCAACTAACCGGCTCATTGTATATGAGCTATGCTGAAAGAAGCCGTATTGCTCAGGGCATTTACGCTGTGGTTTACTTGATACTGCATCAGTGCATCTGTAGCGATGGATTCCATGAATTTATGAAGAATACGAAGCAGCATACTCTGAAAATATTCGTTAGGCTCAATGCAACTACCTCCCTTATGAGTGGGAGTGATGATCGGTCGCTTCATTACAAGTGAATGTTTGTTCTCCCCTAGACTGGGCTGATAGAATACGGTCAGTGGATTTGCTACATCACGGTCTGATGTTTGCAGAACTGTCAGTCGAATCTAATCGATTCCAGGAGAACAGTGAATAGGCAGTGAAGATATACTGGATAATACTGGCGGTGGGTGGACAGAAACGAAGAGATCAGAATGTGGCTGTGTAACTTGTTCAGCATAACTCTAAAAACCTGGTTCAGTTGGTAGTTCTTTTCTTACACAGAGTTTGGTGGACGGTAATTTACGGCTGCAGGATAAGTGTTCCTGTTCCACATGCATAGCCGGCACCAAAGCGAATTGAGACGCAAAGATAGGAATCTATGTGATCTCCATCATAAGTAAAGCAAAAATGACCCATGCCGAATATGGGTCTGTGTGAATGCACATCAATAGTCATTTAGTAATAAGCAAACAAATACCGATATATAAGCACAAAGAAAGCACTATGTGTCTTGGTCTTTTAGGGTTGCTAGTGTAGCCGTGACATAACCACGCGACGAAAGGAGGTCAAACATGGCGTCTGCATCGAAACACAAGTCTGAAAAATGTTTGTCAATGTTTCGTTTGAAACACTGCACTGAAGCAGAAAGAACAACGGAACTGGGCAACCAGTTCCAGAAATGCATCACACGTCGCGCGAAAGAGTGAATATGAGTGACATTGTCCATACGTGGAACTTCCAGCTTGTAAGAATGCCCTCGGGTAATAGGTGCATCCACAACACAGAACATATGTCTCAGGTGAGGAAAATTTCTCAAGTGAAGGATTCTAAACGTTGTAATGAGGTCAATTCGTAATCTCCTGTATACTAGTGTATGGAGACGTAACTTGTGGCACCTCTGATGGTAAGATAAGCCTCGGAGCGTGGGGATCAGACGGGTGACTAGGTGCTGGACTTTTCCAGTTTTCTCATCTCACCTTTTGTACTTGGATAATAGGCCGGTGCTCCGTACTCTAAAAATGGGCGCACCATGGAGACGTATAGCCTGACAGCAATTTCCTCCGACCAAACGTGGAAGGTCCGCTTTAATGACCAAAACATGCGAAGGCTGGAACTGTAGACCTTGTGCGTATTGTCTTACGATTTTAAGTCCCATCGGGATAGTACTCCTAGATCTCTAACCGTCGCAGCCGAGCAAAGTAGACGTCCACCGACACTGTAAGTTCTGTCCCGACAGCACTTGCCAATGCGGAGCAATTCGGACTTTTCAGCATTCAGTGGAAGGCAGTTTGTTGATGCCCATGAGGAGATTGTATCGAGATCACTTTGCAGAAGATCTGCATCGACGGGGGTCGATATTTCCCTCCAAACTTTCAAATCATCTGCGAACAGCGCGCAAGTAAGAAGTGGGACTTACGTTAGGAATCGCTTTACGCGGGATTTCTAAATCGGGGAGGGAAAGTGCTCCTCAACGGGCAGTTCAGTTCAGTTCAGAAAGGACTGGAAGGATAGGAGAATCCCATGAGTGTTCCATCTTGAGTGGAGCGTTGAGCCAGGAATTGATGAAGTGCTCAGTTATCGATGGATCTAAAACGGAACACCCGTATCGCACCCTGGCCAACCAATGAATGCCCACGTTTCCTACCCTAGCAGTCCTTGCTGTGGCAGTCACGTGAAGTAAGCAAAGGATAGGAAGAGAAATCGAAGATACAGAGTAAGGAAGTGCACAAAATTAAGAAAATAATACCAATGTGTGAAGAAAAGCAAATCGAAGTACGAAGATGCGAGTTACTCAGGCAAATGGAAAGGTTTCATGTTGCTACCCAAGAGCGGCAAGTTACCGCTCAAACCCTTAATCGTAGATTCCCTGATAACACTTTCCGGAAGCATGTTCCAGCAGTCGATAACTCGGCGCAGCAGCAGGCTTTTCGCCCTAATCCGATCGGACCGCGGTTTGTCCAGCTTCAAGGAATGACCGCATAGAACAGACAATCTAGCGGGACTAAATAGCCAAGATAAATCTGGACCAACCTTCCCAGTCAAGATACGGTAGGTTAGGATTATTTCTCCTCTAAGCCTTCGGTAGTGCATTGAATGCATTCCCGACCTAAGTAGACGCTCGGGGTACGTCCGTCCCCGCAATTCCCCGACTAACCTAGTACCCACTCGCAAAACCTTCTCTAGCTCCATTTTGTCCCGGACGAGGCAGGGCGGACAAGCCTGGATGCAGTATTCCAGATGAGGCCGAACGAAAGCCGAGAACAGCCTCGTGAAGATGCCGCCCGTCAAGACTCCGAAAGAACGTCGAATTAACCACAACATGCGGAAACCTCTGCTTGCGGCCTTCTTCCAGTTGTCGCCGGAGTGTGAAGCCGAAGATTGTATGCCTCCTAGGTCAATCTGGCTAGATACACGGGGGAGTTCGACCCCACCGACCACGTACTTCGTAGGAGGACAACCTCCTCCAATTCGAAGAACGGAGCACTTTGCTTGATTTATGGGCAGTAACCATAGTAAAATAAATAAATAAATAAATGGTATATTCTCGGTAAAACGAGACACACCTGTAAAGGCGTGAGCAAATATGCATACAAGCATAGCTTCTGTGGAATGTTAAAACATTTCATTTTAATGAAAGGTATAAAAGAAAAGATGTTGTCCGTATGAGTGGGCATACTGTCAGGTAATAGTCAGACCCAGGGACATTATGGCGCTGTGGCGCGCAAAAATCCGTCAAAACACAAGTTGGGGGTAATTTCGCCAGGTAGTGATCCGTGAGCACAGGAGCCTAAACAAGGTGTTGTTGCAACCAATAACCATTACGAGATAGGGATGATCTGTGCTCCAACAAAGCATTCTTCATAGAAGAATTAGTTGCACAGGTTCGATGTAGAAGGCTGAGGACTGCGTCAGTGTGAAATGCTTAGCTGTGACTTTATTTTGTGGCGAGTCACATCCGCCACGTTGCAGTGTTTTTAAGCGGACCTTTGTGGCTTTTTATAGGGAGAACGCTTGCCAGGCGAAAACCCACCACGTCCTGGAACACTGCCATAGCTTTCGTTGAACAGTAGTGCAAGTCGGTTATGCATCGTATAGACCGATTTTGCATTCTATTATTCGCAGTCGGTTGACAGCCAAAATTCTTCGTTGGTTGGCAGAATGGCTTAGAACTGATACGGCAGCAGTCGTTGGGGCCGGTCAATGATGCAAGATTCGAAGAGTCGCATGATAATGATGCAGGTGAGTAAACACATTGTAAATAGAGGCCGGCTCTTCTATTATATTCTTGCTCGGCTCGCAAACCGTGTCCAGCTATCCACGCTGGACTTGTCATGGGGTCGGTGAGTGAAGTTGTTTCTTGTGGCTGAATATGTCCTTAATAGGTAAAAACGCCATTCTCTGCAAATTGGATTTGGGATTCCTGCAGATGTAAGTAAGTGTAACTGTTTCCATAGCCAAGTGAAAATTCCATGGAAGACCATCGGAATAGCCTCGTATACGTGCGCAACGCTGTCCGTGAAATGACATCAGAATAGCTCCAGGTGACTGGCGAATAGGAATGTTTGAGGCAGTGAAGGTAATCACGCCAGAGTTGTTTGTCTTCGGTTGTGGAACAGGGGATCCATGTACATATATTATTTTAGGTGAGTAAATTGTTCTCTGAGTACGAGGCAAGCTAAACCCATTTGTTTAGACCCCGTGAAGGTAGCGCCTCCGGAATGGCGGAATGAGCTCCATTTGGACCAGTGTGTGGGTTTTTCATTTCCTGGAGAAAGGACCAAGCGTTTTGAGGATGGGTCGGCCAGTCCCAGTGGATAAACCTTCTTGTTTTGGCGGATGTACCTGTGGGAATCTCGGGAAAAACGGGCAACGGACAAGAGGTGGCCAAACAGAGACAGCAATGAATCAAGAAGCACTAACACAGACTGGTGGCGCTCACCGGTGCCTATGATACATTCAAACTTATGTAATTTTGTTTAGTATACATAATTTGCAAGCGCGTTCTATACATTACGTCGCTGGTGTGACTCAGACTACAGCTACTACGTGGGAAGAAGGTTCTGCACGCGCAGGGTCAAAAGACCGATATAACAAAGCGTTTTAACAAAAGTTAAGCGAATGATGCGATGGTTTTAGAGAAACAGGTAAACCGATGATGATGGCAGAAGCCAGAATGCGAGAGGCATCTTAGGTGAAACTGAGGACAACTAGGTTGAGACCGAATGCGGGAGCAAGATAGGTAGAGCAACATTCCAAGAGGAAAAGGAATTTCAAGGAATCGGCTAGGAGCGAATGAATGCTGACGGCAATACGAGGAGTAGTTCGTAAGAGTAATTACGCTAAAGCGTTCATGATTCTACAGTCCAAAAGCCGTCAGAATCTAGGAAAATGGTCACAGGGGGCCAAAACTGCCGTGCATTGGGAGTCGTTATGACACGTACGGTCTCAATAGTATACCAGTGCGAGCATAAGGTAAAGAGCATAGGAATAGGAAGAGTGGTAAGTTGAGCATACTAATGGAAGTACTAGTCAAGCAACACTTAGCAATGGTCCGAGTGCCGCCAATACTCAGGAGCGAGCTCAGAGCGAATGAGATCATGCGCACGAGGATAACTTGGATAGGCGCAATGAGTGTAAGCTGTGGGAATAAAAATTGGAGCGCAATAAGAGAAAAGGCCATGGATAATAGGAAATAAAAGCAGGCAGAGAGTGACAGACGGGTCAGGTGAGAGAGGATAACGGCAGGACAGTAAAGCCGGACGTCCGAGTTAAAAAGAAACGAAAACAGAAAGCGATAGAAAAGGTTAGGGTCTAGATGAGAATGGATCATTGGTAAAGCGTGGAAAGGCCCACAAGTCTCTCCACGTTGTGTTTACAGGACCAATAGGTCAGCCGAACCAACAGAAGTGACGCCTCAGAAGTCCATATGTATTCATTGAGTATGGGACGGACTAAGCGGGATTGGGTTAAGCGGCGCTTTGGGACTAGGTCGTACAATGCAGATAAGAAAGAGACTATAACAATAATGTGGGGTAATAGAGTTAGCTCTGCGGAGCCAATACCGTTTAAGGCTCGGTACCATGGGAGCAGTCAGAGATAAAAAGACTAGTCCAGTGGGACAGGATCACGCAGGGAAGTAAGGCTGGCCGTCTGATTAAAGAAGGGGAATGAAAAGAGAAAGCGAGATAAGAAAAGTTTAGGGTCGGTATGAGAAAGGTTTACTGATAAGGAGTGGGGGAGCCAACGAGGCTTTCCAGGTGATGTAAGCAAGACGCCGAGTCAGCCGAACCAATATTTGTAACGTGGAATAACTCTAAGTAAAAGTGGAAACTAGTGGCTGATCTAGCGAGACTAGATTAGTTGGCGCGTAGGAATAGCGCGTAAAATTAAAGGCAAGAAAAGAGGCTGCAACAAATGTGAACGAGTCTAGCAGCCTCACGTAGTAAGGAATCAAGAGCGTTGAGTATGTATAGCGTAAACCACTTAAGTCAGAGTAGCATATCAGTAATCAGAGAGAAGGAAACTGATCGGTGGACTAGATCACCACACCGCCAGTTGATAATCCATTAAATGGATCATGGATTAGGAATGTCTTAAGAATAAAGGCAATAGTTCAAGGTTATAAACGTGCATTCGTAACCTGCCTTGTAATGCGCCAGCCATCTGTCGAGTATCGGCAAGGCACGGCTACATAAAATTTTCAATTTTCTATTGTTTCACATTAGCATGCGTCCTCTCCCTATGCAAGCATATATATGTATAGCAATGTATCTACACTTAAACAAGGCTTTTTAAGCTGGCTAAATTTTATTATACTTTAATTGGTTTGTTCTGCCTACCTGAGCAAGATACTGTTAACTGGCCAAGTTGCTTACAAAAATTGCGTTAATCTTCGGTAATTCTTTTGCGTTAGTAGCATCTTAAGTAACCTATGGACATAGTTTCCTTATCGCGGATTCGTTGCTAACCAACTTACTTCATAAGTAATTTGGCGAATACTTATGCCACCGTATTTGTATGCATTATCGGATTTATTCCATTGTATCTTGTCGTTTCAAGTGAATGACTGTTGCTTGGAATCCCCGGTGTGGCTGCGCTTGATGTGTAGGTTGACAAGGTGCCTAGCAGTCTAGTACCCACTACCTCGTTCATATTGGCTCCGGGAGACAGTTGGACGTTACTAGATGGGACGGGGTGCACCGTTCATGTGGCCGTGTTAGGCTCAAAGAGTGGTTCCATGCGCTCAGAGTGGAGAGGACTACGGTCCAGCCACCGCCTTGGGTGCGCTTGATTCCCTAAATACAGCGTGCTTGTGTTTGCCTGTGAAGGAGTGTGGGCCGGCTCGGTTGGTGGAACGTGGCTTCCATCCACATGCCTCCCGGTCTTATTCCTTCGGTTTTGCACTGGATATGGGGTGTGTGGTTAGAGCTCTAGGTGGTGCAGTGCAAGCCACGCATGGTCTCTCTGTAGGCGCAGGCGTCTTGTGGCTAGCCACAGTGGCGTGCAGTTCCGAAACGGGAGGATGCCAACCATGTGGCTGCATGTATTATTTTCTATACATATGTACGGTGTAATGCAAAAGTATATATATGGTTGGCGGAATCCGGTTTCGGACTTGCCTGTTAATGTGGCCAGACATAGAAAGTCTGCACCTACAGTGTGACCACGGTTGGCCTGTGCTGCACCACGTACAGCTCCAACCACACACACTTCATATCCAGGGTAAACCCGAAAGAAGAAGACCGGGAGCCACGTTCTATCAACCAAGCCGACCCACAGTCCTTCACAGGCGAACACAAGCACGCTGTATTTAGGGAATCAAGTGCACACAAGGCGGTGGCTGGACCGTAGTCCGCTCCACACTGAGTGCATAGAACATCTATTTGATCTTTGCTCGGGCACAAGGACCGTGCGCGTTTTCCCTCCAGCCACGATTAACTGTATTCTTGAGCCAATATGGACAAGGCAATGGGTATTAGACAGCTGGGAACCTTGTTACCATGCACATCAAGCGCAAACACACTGGGGATATGAAACTACAGCCATTCACCATAAATGACAAGCTGAAATAAAATAATTCCAATAATGCATAGAAATACGGTGTCCTAACTCTTCGCTAAAGTACCATATGAAGTAAGTTGGTTAGCAACCAACCTGCAATAAGGAAATATGTCCAGAAGTTACTTAAATTGCTACAAACGCAAGAAAATTACCAAAGGTAAGCACAATTTTCGTAAGCAACGTGGCCTGTTAGCTGAACATTATTTAAGTAGGCAGCACAAAACAAATAAATGAAATAAATTTTATTCCGCTTAAAAAGACGTAGGTTAAGTGTAAGTTGGTGTGGTCCAACTGTGGTGAAGTGGTATAATGAATGTGACATCAGCCTCAGCATGGGTCATATGTATGTATATACATATAATATATATATAAACACGTTTGTAAAATTTATGTACGGACCTGATGTATGTGTGTTGTATTTTTGGCATTACTTAATTCGGGAATTTCAGGCATGTAAGCGCTGGATGATATATTTGTTGCAGTTGCGATGGTACGATGACAAACTTATACCTCTGAACTTGAGAGGAGATAAATACTTATATGTTTGTATATGGAACAACTTGATGGCTGGATATTTGTGGAAAAGGTGGGTGTGCTTATCCAATGCAAGCAAGTCCTACTGATTTAGCACCTTTTTCGCCACAGACGAGAGCAATATTGAATACTTGCTTTGCTTGCCAGGTTCAGTTTGAGCATAGGGAAAACCTGTCATACAGTCATTTTGTAAAGAGCACTGGCTTGAACAATTAGCGCTTCGTTAGGTAATATATGTGATCCTGTGAATCATAATAATAAGTTGCAGTGGACGCAATATGACGGAATGCACGCTGCGACATAGATGCTGTCTGGTTATTTAATGTACCAGCCATCGGAGTGGAATAAACAGCTGCACAAGGAAACCATAAGCTATTGGGCGGGTAATCGTTAGCCCGTGGTTCAAATTAATCACATGTATGTTCGTGGGCGTCGTATCGTTCTGTCTGATGAGACATATGTAATGGTTAGCTCCTGAGCTTTATGCCGTCGGGATTAAGGTAACCCGTAATGGCCCCGTAGTCGTGTCACGATCATATGGTCATACCTGCCCGCACACCAATGTATGGACTACCAACACTGGCTGGAGCAACAATATCCTCTCATAAGGGATAACACAGCGGACGTGCGAAATTTTTGATTTAAGGTAAGAATGACACCCACCTTCCACTAGTTTTATAGATTGCACGTACAATTGGAACCAAGCAGTACCACTGTCTTTTGTTAGTTAACAGTTAAACATCCACCGAAATCGTAGTTATAGATATGGTCTGAAGCGTGATTATCAGCAATAGGTAGAGGCAGATAGAGTGATGGGGAAAGGCATGCCATCAATATGGTCACCAGCGATACTGTTGCACAAATGGCGTGTTCAATAAAACTAGGGTGTATGATTGTTGATGTGTGCTGCACATGCCGTCATCTATATGCCTTATAAGGCGGGGATATCAACTAATCTGTGATCAGCGCCAGGACGCTATCACAGAAGAAATATATCGAGCCAATGCTGCTACCTTCTGTCCAATAATCAGCTTTTGAAAAGGTGCAGCAAACGTTTTAGATAAGTTACAAGACTTAGGTTGCATACCATGCAATTACCCAACCGTTGGACAAAATGGCTGCGTACACAACTGCGGCGATAAGCTAATTATGTAACTAAAAGATACGTTTTGTGGCTCGTGTTACATGTAATAACTGCCCAGTGCAAACTAACAAGGAAGCAGAAAAGTGAACTACAGTACAAATAGACAAAATGAAATTAAAGTGCGATCTGTAGATACCTCAGGCCTAGGGTAACTGTCTTTGCAATGCGGCGCCCACACATACATAAATGGTTTGCGGTATTCGATTTGGTATTCGCCTGTCGGTGCGACCATTTACAGGAGGTTTGTGATTACAGCGGGATTATGGGTGGCTTCAGCTGCACCACACGCATCTCTAACTACAAATCCACTATCTGGCATAAACCCTATAGAATAAGACCGCCAGGCAGATGGATGTGTGCCAGGCTTCATCAACGTAGCCTGTCCACGTTCCTTCACAGGCGAACACAAGCACCATATATTTGGGGAATCGAAAGCACCGTTGGCGGTTGCTGGACCGTGGTCCGCTGCACTTTGAGTGCATGAAACCGCTGTTTGAGCCCAAGGCGCGCAAGAAGTCCTGCGCACCCCGTCCCCTCTAGCAACGACCAGCTGTCTCCTGGAGCCAGTAGGGACGAGGTAGTGGGTTATAACAGGTAGGCACCTTGTCAACATGCACATTCAGTGCAGCCAAGTCATTCATCATCATTAAACACATCAACCAGAGATATGAAACACAACAATTACTGTGCTGCAATACATAAAAGAAAAGGAAAATGCATACAATAGTTGCATGCCAGCTGAGCTACCAGCAACGGATAGGCGTCGCTCCGGTAAGCTACCAGCCGGCTACTAGGAAAAAGAAAAAGTTGTTATGTTTTATACTATAAAATGAGAACGTAGGTGGAGGCGAGGCTAAAAGGGATAGGGAGACACAAAGAAAAACGCAACAAGAACGCCACTGAGGTCGGCTACTCGTCATGTCAGCAAGTGTATCCAGCGAAACGTGTTCACCGTCTTTTGGACCCCAACCAGGGTGCCGTGACGCTAAAACCGAAGCCAGCTCCGGGGTGGGGGCCTTCATTCCTCTCTAACAAGTCATGGCTTGGTTGCCCCCCGCTCCTTCTATCCACCATTCCCGTGAGCAAACAACGCACGTCATGAAAGTCGATAGGCTGGCATGCGCAACACATGGTCCAGCCCTCGGAGCCTGGTGCGTGAAATGACGGTGTTGAACGGTACAGATCCTTTTCTGTACTGTAAACAAGGCGTCGAATGCGCTCGTTACGCGACGTTTCCACCAGATGTGAGCCAAACTGCGTAGATATTGATGGTCGAACGTAACTGGACTCTTCATGTCTGCTGATCTATGAGGCCAGATTTCGCAACCGTACAGTAGGGTCAAACGTACCGCTGCATTTTACACCCTACACTTCAGGGCGACATTAATGTCGCGCCGCTATAGGTGGCGAGTTAGCAAAAGCACTTCGAGCTTTTCCTATACCTTTCGGGATCTCGCCTTTGATACCAAGGTCGTTGATTTAACTTCAAAAGTAATTACCTTTTGGAAGAGCTTCTAGCTGATCCCCAGCAACGGTTAGCGCAGGAGGCGATCCCTGCCAACCTTGGAGGACCGCTTTGCATTTCGATGGTGCAAAGCAACGCCCAAGGCCGCTGAGCGCCAGTGCTAATCTGTCCAGCGCGTCTTGTTGCGTCTAGGAGCTGTCACAGATGGGAGCAATTTTGTCTGCATACTCCAAGTCAAGAAGTCGTTCTCCTGGGAGTAGCTCTACAACTTCCAAGTCAAGTCCTGTATGCACAACCTCCAGGCTTTCGGCAATAGGGAAGTTGAAGAGGAAAGCTGACATCGGGCATCCATGTCTCACGCCGCTGGAGATATTGAAGGGTAACGACAGTTTGCCGTAACCCCTTATTCTGCCCTTGCTACGCGCATAACGTTTGGATAATATTTACATCTTTCTCTGGCACACCTTTCCTGAGTAGACAATTCCAAAGGGCACCACGATCAACTGAATCGATGGCACCTTTTACTTCGAGGAACACAACTACGGTGGGCCGCCAATTTGTGTGACAGTGCTCAAACAACTGACGCAAGGGAAAAATATGGTTTATGCAAACACGACCACGTCGAAACCCGGCTTACTACTCACGTATCTTCCTTCCACGAGTGCCAGTCAGTCTGTGAAGAACTATGGAGGCAAGTAATTTGGAGGCGATGGAGAGCAGGCTGATTCCTCTATGGTTGCAGCATTCGGAACGTGAGCCTCTTTTGATGCTGGGAACAATAACGGAGCGGCTCCGGTCGGTTGGGCCAGTTTCCTGCTCCCACAGTTTCACCAGTAATTCACGTAAAGCATCAACAAGATCAAAGCCTTGGAACTTGAAGCGGGCTGAAGGAAGTGCAGCTGGTCCTGCGGCTACGTTGAGCTTCAACAGTCCGATATTAACTTCAACTTATGTACGAGAGAGTGGATCCAAATGGCCAGCCCACGGAGCAGGCCAGCATTGCCTAGCGAAGAATCGAATAAATATAGCCGAGTAAATTGCTTTTCATAATGCTCAGCCCAACGCTCCAAATGTCCTGACAAATCGTGGATAGGCTGTCCCACCCGTCAAGTACAGTTTCACTAAAACCAGATCTCCTGCTGCGAAGTTCCCATATCAGACGGAATAACTTGCCATAGTTACTAAGGGCAGCAACCACTTTCATCTCTGAAGTACGATGAGACCACTAAGATTTGCGGTCTTGCTTTAGGCTAGCACGGAGCCTTTCCCGGAGCGCTTTGCGTGTTTCATTGCTTTTGCGTCCAGCCGGGATATGCCGGCGAGCGTTGGCCGGTTAGCCGAACAACCTTCCCTTGGTGCCACCTTGGTGGTTCGGGTAAATCCCGTTCCAGCAAATCGTTCAGCGCCAGGGTTTCGGGATGTGGTGGGATTTCGCCTGGCAAGGTTTCTCCATGTAACGAACCACAGGTATCCGTTTACTAAGGCCGTGACAAGGCGGATGTGACTCCCTACTAAATAAAGTCACTACCTTTTCCTTTTTTTGAGGGCTCATTCACACAACACGAAAGCCATCCGCTTCAAATCGTTCCATTGACTCCACCTTTGATGGCGAACACAACGAACAAAAACACACACAGAGTCACGTTTACCTACTTACACAAAATGGCCCCTTCCAAGTACACAGCTAAACATACTTTTACATGTCAACACACACATAAATCCCAACGCTATTTGTCAAAATATAGCAATTTATGCAATTTCCGATCATACATGTCTGTACTACCATGCTCATGCCGTTGATGGTGTGCCTCGCAAGGACGAGAATAAACTATTTATTTATTTATTTATAATATCCACGTTGGCCATTAGACCGAACACATGAGGAATTTCCGGCCGCTAGTAAAGTCTGGCGAACATGTGACCAATGACCGTCAATTGTCTCCACTAAGCGCTTACTGAATTCCCATGTCAGCGTACCTCTACACGCATTCAGAACAGTTGGCTTCGTCAGTTGGCTGGTGTCAATGTGCGACTAGGGGATTCGTGGGCGTCAGCCAAAACACCTCCGCATGTCAGCACATACAAGTACATGATCGGTATCCACCCACGTGTTCCAAATCGAACGAAGTTCTGGATGCCTCCTCTCCAATGGTAACTGATAGCAATATGATCGATTTGCGTCCAAGGCTGGTTCGAGGCTCGTAAGCGCCAAGTCACCCTCCAGCGGGTGGTGTGTCTGAAATTAGTGCTCGCAAGAAATAAGCGAGCATCCTCACACAAATAAAGTAACCGCTCACCGTTATAAATACGGGAGACTGCACGGTGCTGTCTGCCCAGATGCATTTCATCAGTGGACAACTTTCCAACTTGTGCGTTCAGATAGCCCGCCAGCACAACAGTGTCCGTGCTTCTTCTTTGCCGGAGGAGCTGGGTCAGTTGGAGGTAGAAGTCTTTCTTTACCGAACCATCGCTTCAGTTTGTGGGCGCGTAGGCAGCGATGATGAATAGACACCTATTATTCCCGTGCGACTTCGAAACTTTGAACGAGCCAGCCGATCGGACCACACACATCCGGCTACTGGTTGGAATCCAATCAACCAGAGCAGCTCCAGTCCGGGGACTCAGAGCAATGCCAAAACCAGCTTGGCCGGTACTCAAAGATGCGTCGTCATTGGATAAGCGCAATGAGAAAATACCGCTTGAGTCACCCGAAGGGGATCACAGAGTAAGCACAGAGCTTGAGCCTTGCAGTTTGTCTCTGGTAAGCAGCAGATATCGATCGAGAGGGTCTACAGTGTTTGCGCAAGTGTTGCCTGTCTACCGAACTGTAGTAATGTTCGTATATTGAGGCATGGCACCTATTCAGGGTGAATCCGTGATGGCTGCCAACTGTTTCAAATAACAGGGTGCCATATACTATGACATTGTGGAACTTGCTTCCATTAGCATTCGTGTAATTATATACTTTTATGAAACGGTTTCCAAGCAGGTTGCGCAATGTAGGTTGAATATCCCCTCCGCTATATTTACGCGCAATTTTATTTTGTGGACAATTCGAAAGGCCTGCACGTAATCAGGACCCTTACATTTCGCATCTATTGACCCTGAGATATAAGGAGGTGGATTATTATGGTCTTTAGAAAGCCAACGTGCGCGTGTTCAGGAGGACTGAAGGCACTGCAAAAGTAAGTAGCACACCAAAATGCACATGGATTGATTCAATTAAAATGACATTACCTTGATCTGATGGCCTGGAGGTGAAGGTTCTCATTTAGATTTATTGGTTCCATGGAGCGCAATGCGACCCTTGGCGCTTTATTTGCGCTGGGCGATAGCCATGCGAACGGTGAATGGCAAGGCATGTAAAGAGGACATTGCTACAGATCCCCGAACATGCACGCTGAATAAGGGAACGTGTGCAGCGCCTTGGACCAACAAAGACTGGGCACGTAAAAAGCTTGCAAGTGCATGTTACCTATGCACGCACGTTAACACAAGATGTCTAACAATGAATGGTGGCTGACATATAGAACCATGTTGTTAGCAACGAGATGCATAAGCACATGTTGGATCTAACGGTTACGCAAGCACAATTGAAAGGAAACATTACATACACGACAGAGAAACGTGTACGTTGAAGTAGGTCAGGCGAAATAGTCTTATGCCTGGCAATATCTAACTGTGTTAAACACGAGCAGTGTACATGGGAAGATTGCGAGGCGACATTTAGCAACCCAGTGTTTACAAGAAGTTATTAATCTGAAGGTTTCCAAAATACTTGGTTGCGGTTGATCGCGCCAATTTGGTAAATGGTAATGGTACACCACCAAGCGGGTAACGCAAACGCTACAGCGACATATAAACACGCTGCCTTAATGCATGACAAGAAGTGAATGACGTGCTTGTAAAAGTTACTATGAAAAGTGGATGCACTTGTCGGATAGGAGGCCTAAACGATTCACAACTATTCCCGAACTCGCGGGTGACCTAGTTAACGGTTCTTAACCCACGCAGCGAAAACAATGAGAAATGGTTTATGCTTCCTCCAAATAGTTGCCAACACTCTCGGGAACAGTTTCACAAGTTGCCTGCATTGAAAATATGCACGATGCGTTATTGCAGCTCGACGTTGATCACTTGCACCGGTACACAAGTTAGAACATCTCTGAGACGGCATTGTACTTGTGAAGACAGTGCAAAAGTGGATATTATTAACAAACATTGTGTAAAACAACAGCAGAACATTTTTGAATGGAACGCACAACTCGATGCCATATCATACGGAGTACGTACGAAATCAGGTATAAGGAGGGTGCACCGCAGTAACGTACGGAAGAACCTCGATGCACTAAGAGAACTAATTTTGGCAACGTGCTGAAAGCTTCTGTTAAACGTAGTCAGTTATAAATATCGGGCCATGGAGTAAAAGTGTACGTACATCCTGTCAGTTAGCATTTCAGCGTCTTACTGGGCCCCGCATCATTATCGGTTAGTAACCCGCTGGGAACGGGGTACGAAGCACAGTTGGAACAAGTGCGTCGGACTTATGCAGCGGGGGTGGGGGAACCGGCACTGAGGTCCTTGGTTGGGGATTTTCGCTAAGTTGGCAGCGGAGGCCAATGCGGGTTAGTTTGACAGCAGGCTAGAAGGGTAGGCGTAACTCACTCCAGTCGTCCGTTACCTCCTTTCCCTCTTACCACTGGCCGGCTGTCCACCTGCGGTGTGGCTGCGCCTCATAATTGATGGAGAGGACAGTGGTTTCCTAGGTAACCGGTCAATCTGCAAGCGCCGTACGTATGGCAGGCAAAGCATGTGATTCCATACTGTTTGTGTAATGTATTGGGTAGGTCAGGAGTGCCGAATACGGGATAAACGTAGTTCGTTTCGCAGCCACCCGAATGCCACCGACACTGAATCTCAACCAATGGAGCTGCCCTCATTGGCGTTCCTGCTGTGAGCTTCCTTGTACCTCCCAATCCCTAGTAGACTCCCTTCTGAACACCATCTCATTTCTTATCGTTATATAATTTTACATAACAATGTTGCTTGTTTCCTAGTAGCCGGCTGATAGCTTTCCGGAACGATGCCCATACGTCGCTGGTAGCTTAGCTGGCATGCAACTGCTGTATTTCTATCCTTCTTCTTTTATGTATTGCGGTAAAACAGCTGAGATGTTTTCCACCTCTAGCTAGCGTGTATAATAATGAAAGATAACGACACCAACGAAGGGACATCAACACGTGTCCACTGCCGAACTGCAAGTTAGCTCAGTGCACCAGAATTCAGGGAGTCATAAGTCCGCTAGCATTACACAGTTATGGGCAGCCTGTGCATGAATAAAAAATGAACCTCACTGAAACTAATTGCAGGACGTTGATGTACCAATACAAATGCAAACTAAGCAAAGGAAGTGCTAGCAGTAGTCGACAGGGCTACAACAGTTTCATCCGGCGCGTAGGAAAGGCACACTGGTGTTAGAGGGCATCAGCATGTCCGCAACGTTTATGTGCGAGTACTAGGTAGGGATAAACATGCCAGCTGACTATAACAACAGACAGCACTAAGGGCGTTGCGTTGGCTGGGGCACGTGCTACATAGGCCTGGTCACCTTTTACCTAGTAAAGACTACTTAAGTCTACTAGGTGCAAGCTGGCGCAAGGCTCGAGGTGGACAGAAGCTGACTTAGAGGTGATAAATGAAAGCAATAACAACCAAACTGGGGGTCGTTGGTCCGTCTCGCCTTCCGGGCTAGAGTCCAAGTGACACGCCTCGTGCTTTTCTCGGGACCTTAAAGGACATGGCTTGCAACCAACACCAGTGGCGCGTCTGCTGCCGTCTTCTAATCGGATTGCCTGTTTCAAGTGTGCTTAGTGCTGCCTTATCTGCAGGGTATTGACTGATTATGCCACGTGGCAGTGAAGGCCGCAAGAAAGCTGTAGTGTTAATGGCGCCTCATCTTTGCACCATAGCCAGTTGTTTGGGACGGCACAATGTCCACACAACGTGTAGGCGCCATGACCCTAAATGTTTGCTTAGAGCATTAAGGTTTTCAGGTAAGTCCTCCTTCTCTCCCTATTCGTATGCTTTATTTCACAGGACCTCATGATTCTATGGCAGTGAAACATCAGCTCAAATGGCCGATGTACGGCTGCTGATGATACTACGAGCTGATAATCTGAAGGTCACCACGTTATAATTAATGGACTCCGTAAAACACAACAGTTAATTCGGAAGGGGTTTACGTGCCCGACGAAATGCCGCAGTCCCAGTGACACTTCCACCCAAGCCGTATACAATGGCCTTGTGGTGCATTTGGTTTCCGCATATTGCAGAGGTGTGAACCTGCTGGAACCTAGAAGGAAAATGCTGTCGGCATGTGCGCACAATATGACCAGAGGGGTTATAAGATGGTAGCTGACAGTGAGCTCATGTGCTGACAAAGACAGTCCCGCAGGCTGTTCCAACCAAGTTTGTTATTTCGTTACTGACGTTTGCGTTACAACCACTACCTGGTATTCTCCCTCCTCCCCTCACTGTGGAACGGAAATCCAGAGTTATGGAAGAGCGGGCATGTTTCCGCCTAGGGCGTCCAAGCATAGAGCACAGTTTCATTATGCGGCGGATAGGTTTGAAGTAGCAGGCATGCACCAGACGGTCTACATCCTTGTTTCTCGAGTACAACAGAGACCTTCTATCGATTGATGCACACTAGTGTAAGTACTTGTGAGGAAATGTGTACCCACAAAATACAGCGATCTAATGTGCCCTACGGTGGAACACTCCAGGGAAATTTGCCTTTGACGTTGAGCCTTGTTTATAGTTACAGTATCCCGCAGTCAAAGAGTGTGGAGGAAGTATGTACTCTACTTTCGTCCACGATGGCGTCAATCACAAGTAAAGCCGTCCCGATGTAAAGGGGCACAGGATGCTGCAAAGGAATCCCCGTGTAGAACGGGAGCTGAGTTCATTACTGACAGACGACAAACTCTGGGAGTGATCAAATAAAATACGAGTAGGCCAAAGTTACTTAAAGTACAAAGTTGTACGGCACCTATACACCCCAACCAAGCGGATGAAGCGAGCTAAGTAATATAAGATAAATGCTTCGCTAGTCAATCCCGAACAAGCACGGTGATGCTATTTTTATAAAAAAACGGGGTAGACTAGACCGGCCGTTGGTATCCTATTTCTATTTGCCCCGGGAGGAAGCACTGTACCGCATGGCCAAGATGAATTAACCAAAAGATCTTGCGGTGCCCAGCTGTCTATGTGGTGGAAGCAAGCTTGGTCAGTGCAGAGCGCTTACGTGCACCGCAACCCTGGATCTAGTGGAACCTGAAGTAGTGATTCTCATGTGACTAGTCCCTGAGTGGAACATTTACTCCGCAGCAGGCCCTGCCTGACTGCACGCAACATTCCTCCACATTTAGGCCGATTACCTCGTCGAACACACAGGCCAGATAATGCGGCACGTACTTGCAGCTGGCTTCTTACGCAGCGCTTGGAAATTAGGAACATTGCTGCCTTACAGCAAACGTGGTTGCCCGCAACACCTTGCGACTGACCACCTGATATGTCTGACGTCCGTTGTCTGCGGAAGCACGAGGGAATAATCAAGCGCTCATCGCAGGGTCAATGGGAAGGTTGATGCGCAATGAACCCATCACAGGACGGATTCCGCTGGGCACGATCCTGCATCACTAACTCGCTGGCTGTCCGAGAAGTATGGGTTACAGCGATGGGCGAGAGAAAACTCTTGATGACGTCTTCACTGACTTCAGGATGGTAATTTTCAAAGTGCCTCATGATTTGCTTCTGTTCAAAAATCAGTGAGTTGGTGTACCCAGACTTCCCGGAGGCACAAACCATTCATGCGAAGGTGTACCAAACACTTTTCGTTCTTGTAATTAGGACCAGCGGACCGGAACACTTTACCCATTACATCAACGACCTAGCAGCGGCACCACATACACACTGTCCCGTATACTCTGATGACAGTCGGATGTGGCCCACAACTTGTCCCAATGACACCGACAGAATCCAAGATTCGTATTACTATTTGCTAACCTGGTCCGGTTAGTGGCGAATCCGGATAATCCGTGGAATACGCACCCTTCTCCCAAACCTGGTCCTAAATGCTTTCGGTGGGTATTGTGTTACAGGTTATCTCCTAATGTCTGTTACACATGCGAAGGCCCTGGGAGTCATCTTGTCGCAGGACTTCAACGCCTCAGTTGACCTGCAGAAGAAGCAGGCGGCAGCCAGCCGAACGCTCCGTGTTTCGTAAACTTCATCCTATACAATTACGGCGAACATGGGAACGCTGTTCCCTTCGCATGACCGTACTATCCTGGAATACGGTTTTCCAGCCACTTTCCCTTAACGATATCTGAAAATGATGTGCGACAGAAGGTACGGAGGCGCGGTTCAAAATCTATCGCCGCTTTGGGATCTTTTCTACACTCCTACACCTGAGACTAGAACCATTTCCGCACGAAATATCGCCGCTGTCCCGGAGTTTTTACGCAAGATGAACGAGTACTTCCACTGGTCCTTGCACTACTAATGCAGCGAATGATCAATGTATCGGCTAGCTAGTATACCAACACGAAAAGGACCCAAAACCGACGCTAAGAAGGACAACAATGCACGAAAAATCATTTAACCACACGGAAATACCGGAAGAAGTGCGTTGGAAACAATATCTAGAGTGCGAAATACAAAATCGTGCAATAATACTACACAAAGGTACAACGGGTTCACAGCATTGCAACCGTTAGGTATCTGGAATGGGGAATGGCACCAACAGAAACCTTCACCGATGGCGGGATAAAGCAGGTAAGGCATACAGAAACTGCATACGACAGAAGTATGCCAATAATATAACTCCCCGAAGGGGACCGGACACAATTTCCACACGCACTAGGAAAAACAAGAAGTACAGACAAAATCCGGACAACCGTAGCAGCTAACACAGGTTACCTAATACCGAAGGGGACTAACTTCACACATAACCCAATCAACGTCATCAGCAAGACCTGCTATTACATCTTCTCGCTGACAAGTACCAAACATATCTTCCGAAACATTTCCCTGAGTATGTACTTGGGTTTAACGGGACTCAGTAATAGGACGATGTGGTGGCGGGCAAATTCCGAAATTCCAACACACTAAGCGCACTGTTCTTGGCTTCAACACTGTCACGCCACGTTACGGTGGCGAATTAAATTTCCTAGCCCCGGATGCGAAGTAGGGGCAAGTTACTTGTGTTGAAGTGGTGAGTTAAATTACCACCGGTTAATTAAAAGCGCTGCTGAACGTCACCATCGGAGACAGTATACACGGTGATAGTTGGGTGATCATGTGAGATTTTCGGCTGAGCTACACCACCTAATATGTTTACGTTTGCCTCAGTATCCAGCGCAAACGGTACAGTCAACCTAGGTATGCAACGATACAGTTGAAAACTGTCTTATTTTAACATCAATAAGGCCGGCATGTTAAACGCCTTCAATGCAGCCGAAATATTTTCTGTTCAGTAACTGGTAATTGAGCTTGAATGTCCAACAACCCTTCCTGTACCTTGCCAAGTTTCCAGGCACAATTTACAACAACGGCATCCTCCGCAGTCTCAGGATCTCGAAAACCCAACACACAACACCCTACACACCGTCAGAACTAGCTGTGGGAGGCTGCCGAGGAACAACGCATCTACGACCATAAAAGATGTCGTCCCCAGAGTGGCCACGAGTGCGAGCAACGTAACAAATATGCCAACATGGTAACTGATGTTGACGGCTGGATTCACAAGCACAATCACTGCCACAGGTGATGTACACACGACGAGCCTTGGAACAGGGACGGGACACCAACCAATAGGGCCATCAGACCGGCAACGGAGAACAGCGGATACTCGAAAACGGGCTAAAAGCACGTTCGCTACAAAAGCACTCAGCTGTTTGTAAAAGAACTCCAAAGCAGTGGCATCTGATGGAATAGATCCAATGCTAAGGTTACGCTACCCTACGATCTTGTTAATTTCATGCACACAACTACTCACACGATCAAAAATACAGGTAAAGGGTGTAAGAAGCAAGGATCGCTCAGCCAAATACTAATTAAGGCATTTGTTTTTTCCACTCTGTTCGCTGTACGGCCATCGAAGTGCATAACATTTCTCTGCTGGTGAGCAACCCAAAAGTCTGTGTATTTCAACTATGTTCCGGACAAATGCCGCTAGCACTCAGTATTACATAAACTGACTGCGGTTTTTAACCAAACAAACTGGCACAATTCACGAGTGCAGATTAGATTATGCAACCACCCACGTAGTTGCATTTTATGAGCCACTGATATCTCACGCAACAGCTTGCAACATCGATTCATGTCACATTTAACGTGATAACTTCAAAATACAATCCTTGCGTTTGGATATCAACGATTAAAGGCCTTCAACTACGCGGCACGTTTATCCATCATGACAGTACGGCAATGCCATGTGCCTGGCACCACTTGCAGCATTGCTTCAACCGCAGGACCATAGCTGAACAACGTTTCATCCGCTATAAGGCCGTAGATAAAAGATAATCCTACACAAGTCAAGGCAACAAACATGCAATAACACAGTATTTATCCAGCGTAATTCAACTGGTGGGTTGCATTGCACTAAAGCACCTCACTGTATCGTTTCACGATGAGACGGACCACACAAAAAGAAAAACACGTACAGGATCTGCTTCCCCTCAGACACCAACTGGCAAACTCCATGACTTTCTAATATCGATGCAACGTCTGTAACCTCACATGCTGTCTTACTTCGATGACGTCTCCGCAAATCGCTAAGATTCATGCGCGTGACACGCTTGCCGTATTGGCGGAATAAAAACCCATGCAAATCCGGTGTTCTGTGTGAACTTTCCATCAACGGCTGGCTAGCCGAACAACTTCCTCGTTGTGTCAGCTGGGTGGTTCGGGTTTAACCCCGTTTCAGCAAATAGTTCAGCGGCATTGTTCTAGAACGCGATAGGTTTCGCCTGGCAAGCTTTCTCCCATAAAAAACCACAAATGTTTGCTTAACAACACTGTGACGTGGCGCTGGTGACGTGCCACAAAATAAAGTTACTGCCCCGTGGATATCCGAATAATTCTATCCAACCCACGGACACCAATCTCCTACTCGCATATTGATGACGATATCAGACATTGATGATTGGAGGAGCACAACTGCAAGCACAAAATACAAAGCTACATACACATACACACACAATGACATACATACATACCCCCTACACAAACACAAACTGCTCTGGCAAACATATCGGATTTTTGCACATCCATGCTCACGCATCGCAATGTCAAAATGATCATGTCTGTAAAGGCGCGCCTCACCTTGTTGAGAATAAAAGATTTATGCATTTATTCAATAATCATTTAAGCTTGTCCCAATGACAGCCGAAGGTTACTTGAGTATAACTACGGGTTTCCAAGCTGGAAAACATGGTTGTGATCCATGCAGAAACTTCTTACAACATATCTACTCTCCTTTAAAAGCACGGACAATGGGCATGCAATCATACCATTTGTATCTACAGGCAGACGTTATGGTACTTGAGCACAAAGATAATTTACCGTTTTCCACGGGATCCTGTCCTTTCACAATGCACACGACGGTACTGTATATAATCGCAAGCAACTCCATCGGGTAAGTCCGTTCTGAGTTCACCGCGGTATGCTGCGGCTGACACCGAGGTAACCTAGAAAAAACGACTCGTCATTTCTAGAAGCAAACCTCCCAACTGTTCCTGCAAGTCTTCCACACTGTCGTACGTTGCCGTAGCAAAAGATCTGAGCTTTCATCCATCATCCTAGCAGCAGCTGCGCCGCCAACTATGACCAATGGAAAAATAAAACGGACAACATACACATGCGCATTTATCCATAAGGCTTTAGATTGCATTCCAATTCATTATACTGAACCATTTCATGAACAGTTTTCACCAATGCGCACTTATAACCCTTAAAAGTTTGCTGGGTTCCAAGGTTTTAATGTACCATTTGTACCACCAAACTTCCCCGGGCAACAGCTCTTCCTTATTGTGCAATCAAACGGCCCCTATTGTGTGGAATTATCCAACACAGTATGGCAGGAAACTGTTTGCCGGGCACTGCGTTGTAAAACGTATACCGTAGTTTTATTTATACCTACACTAAGTTGTAGAAAATGTAGCAAATAGATTAAGGGTACTTGTTAATAATTATTTATAACCGATAGCAGAACTATTTTAAGTGATGTGTTGGGCGTTGGTGCTGTATGCGGTAAAGCGCACGGTTGATTTAAAATGTCTGAAGTGGATGGTAGCTGTGCTCTGACCAATAGCGAACATGTTGTTTCTGGCCAAGAGGAAATGGAACCCTGGAGTCAAGAGGGCAATCGTGAAACTCCGGAACTAATTACTAATGTTTCAATAATAAAAAGTATAACATCCCATTCGTTTATAAAGCAGTACCACAACGTACCGCTTTTACTCAATTATTGTGCCCTATCCTAGTAAAATTGCCCAGGAACTTCAAAAGAAAAGCAAGTGTAAAGAAAGGCCGACATACCAAGTTCAAGTTCAAGTTCAAGCAGGACTGGAACGATAGGATTATCCCGTGAGTGTTCCTTCTTCGGCGGGTCGTTGAACCAGGAGTTGGCGGACTTTGAAATAATGATGGACCTAAAACAAAGACCGCACCGTACCCCGTCAAACCAATTACGTCCCACGTATCCTGCCCTAGCAGTCCCTGCTGGGTCGGTTACGTGAAGTATAAAAGAAAAAGTAAACTCAGAAGGCAAAAAGGAAAGTGGGGGGAGCTAAGCAAGTGGAATACCAAGATATTTGAATTTTTACAAAAAGGAACTGAAAAGTGAATGTGAGTCAGCTAGGAAAAAGGAAAGGTTTGCTGTTGCCACCCAAGAGCATCGAGCTGGCGCGCAAAACCCTTAACCGTAGGTTCTCCAACCACGTGATCTGGAAGCGAATTCCAGCGATCTATAACGGCGCGCGATATACGAGTTTCCGTCCTAATCCTATCAGACCGTGTCTTTTGCAGTTTCAGTGAGTGACCGCGGAGATTAGGTAACGTAGCGTGACTAAATAGCCCTGACAAGTCAGGGCCAATCTTACCCGTCAACATACGATAAGTGAGAAGCAGGTACCCTCTTATCCTTCGGTAGTGCATTGAGTACATCCCCAAACTGAGCGAGCGTTCAGGATACGTCTGTCCCCGTAGACCCTGCAATAACCGAGTGCGCACTCATAACACCCTCTCCAAGTCCATTTTGTCTCGGTTAAGATATGGTAGACAAGCCTGAATACAATATTCCAGGTGGGGTCGGACGAATGCCGAAATAGCTTCACAAACAAATTGGCGGTTAAGATTCTGAAAGAGCGGCGGATAAACCACTTCGCACGAAACCCTCGACAAGCAGCCTTCTTCCAGTTGTCTCCAGAATGAATTGTGATGCGTGTACGACTCCTAAATCAACCTGCTGAGTGACAACAGGGAGTTCACCACTGCCGACAACATATCGGGTGGGAGGATTTGCAGCTCTGATTCGGAGGACAGAGCATTTGGCCCCATTTATGGGCATCAACCATAAGGTAGACCATTCCCAGAGGCTATCCAAGGCGTGCTTAGTTGCCTCGGGACTATCCAGGATATTCACAATATTCCTGAGCTTAAGGTAGTCAGCAAACATTAGTGATGACAGCCCTAGCTCTACCGGCAAATCACTTACATAGATCGAGAACAACAATGACCCCAATACCGTGCCCTGCTGCAGGCCACTAAGGACAGCTTGCCTGAGCGAAAGGCTACGCCTCACCCGTGCGCACTGTTCCCTCCCCTCAAGGAAGGCAGACACCCATTGAAGGGCGCGAACAAATATCCCGCAAGATCTCAACTTTAGTGAGAGCCAAAATTGCGGAACAGTGTCAAAAGCTTGGGAAAAAATTTACAAATAACACGTACACAGCGTGCCCACTGTCTACGGCTTCGGCACAGCTTTCATGAGCTACAGGTAGATTAGTCTGACATGAAAATCCCTTGCGAAATCCATGTTGCGCATCACTGAGAAGGTTGAATTTATTCAGGTGGTTCTCCACTGAATCCCTTATCAGCTTTTCAAACAACTTGACTACCACGCTTATCAAACTGACAGGCCGGTAGTTCGCGTGTAGAGCGCTGTTACCACCCTTAAAAACCAGACAGATGATTGCCTCCTTCCATTCCGAAGGCAGGCTGCAGCTGTCCAGCTATATTGAAAACACGCATGTGAGCGGACAACTCAGCTCAGTGGCCAATTCATGCAACAGCTTCGGATGAATTGAATCAGGACCGGAAGCTTTAGGGGGATTAATGCCTTGCAGTAGCTGGAAGACCTGAGTCACCGCTACGCTAAATTCAGCTAAGCAAGGATCCTCTGGAACTCTTGAGACCAATGTTAGTTGCGGTAAAGAGGTCTCCCGGGCAAAGACCCCAGTATATTGATCACTCAGTATACAAGCATTGTTATAGTCAGTTTGCGCACGGGTCCCGTCTGATCGCAATAAAGCTGGTATAGACAGTTTTGCCCCGCTGCGTCTTTTAACGTAAGCGAAAACTTCTTGGAATTAGCTGCGTCCGCGTCCGCTAAACTCTGCTCGTATTGAAGACGAGCAGTTCTGCGATGTTGCTTACATTTATTTCTAATCTCGCAATAACTATCATAGGAGCTGGCTAATGGAGCTGCTTGGTAGGTTCGCCAGCATCGAGACCGTTTCTTGAGTAGGTAGGTGCCTGTGCTATCTATCCATGGAGGCTGTGCCCTTAACTCTCTTTTCCTAATGAGTGGAATATAGGGAGTGGAAACCTCCGTAAGGTATGCCTTAAGTTTATCTCAGGCCAACTGGACAGAGTCAGCCATCGAGATCTCACAGTCCAGAACTGAAGCCCTAGTTCGCATTGCAGTAAAGTCCGCCCGCCAAATATTCGGAAGTAATTCAACAGCGGTCTCTTGGTGCCTTGAAAAGCACATCGAAAGGAGATGCATGCGTGATCGCTGGACCCTAGAGGTGCACCGCATGAAACGTCAGTCATGAAGTCCAGAGACTTAGCGAAAAACAAATCCAAATTACATGGTATTTGGTTGTCCATATACTTAGTGGGAAAAGCCTCGAACTGGTGCAAAGGCACTTGGAGAGCCAATTCAAGAAGTCTGCACGGAATGTTCCTAATGCTGAATTGCAGGAAAGATCGGCCCAACAGACCTCCGGGAGGTTGAAATCCCCTAGAACTAAACACTTATTCGCAGACTGAGTGCGAATAAAGCCAAGTATTCCCTGGAAGAACTTGCAGGACTTCTGTATATCACTATAACTGTAAACTGGGTTGCGGAAGTGCACAAAACAGCCGAGAGTGCTTCAACAGTCTGATCAGACGACTGGAATGTGCAGGTCCTTAACACATCTAAGTTACAGCTCACAAACAGTACAACGCCTCCGCCTTGTCGACCATCCCTGGGTCGTGCGCCATCAGGATGGTTCTGATAGGGCGGAAAGTAACTACGGGCTGACCACCTGAAACCCCACCAGACGGAGGCCTTGTTCACCAGCTGCCCGTCTATTTTTGAGGTCTTTGATAGGGATTGTTACACGGTGAAATACGTTAGTATTATACCAAACGTATAAATAATGCAGGTATAGTAAAAATAAAAATGTACTGAAAGGGTATAAGCAATGTATATTTCAGACTTACCTCGCATGGCGTGCCGTAAGTGTCAGCGGTGATCAATACCTTTGAAATATCATCTGCTGAATCAGGACAAATTGGTAACCAAGCGCTGAATAACGTAGATAATGCTGAAACATGAAGCGTAAGTGGTTCGATGTTGCATGCCTACCAGTGAGGGCAATCACAAAGCTCCATTATTTTAACATTTGCTAATAAAAGAAGGAAATTGTACAATTCGGATTATAAAATATGCGTAAGGATATAATGATCGGCCAAAATTAGTGCCTGTGATTGTGACAAGGGTAATTGAAAAGCAAGGGATGTATACATTTGTGCCCCATAATAAATTAGCTGCCAGTTAGTGATGCCGCATGCATTTAAAAGTAAAAAGTGCCTGCTATTGTGTACGCATATTGCGCAAAAGCTGTGCAAACGGAAGGACGTATGGTAGTAGCCCGCTATGTAACGTATTATCGTATGTATAGATTTACTGATGTAAACCTGCATGTAAAAATTATTACCTGGTACCCCAGGTATTAAGCATATATGTTTATAGTCTAATTATATGTAAAAAGGTATAAAACAATGCTAAATCATGTACTTACAGTAAAACCTATTTCTTTTGATGGCTTGGACATGAAGTTTAGCAAGTGTGCTATTTAGTTGGAAATAAGTTTAACGCATCCGTCGATTGGTAAATGCGGGTATTACTTATGTAAAGTGGCAGTTTACTTCTGTATAACGTCAACACCGGCAACCATGGTGATGTGCAATAACAGGCTGTGCGCATACTTGTTGCCACATGCACTTACCAAGAGCAATGTAGCCACGCATACAAAGTAACTGGATAGCGGATGCGGTTAACAGTGCGAACTAAGCAGAGACTGCGAGCGACGTAGCGGCCTGTGGTGATAGCTGGGTACCGGTTATGCTATACACGCTGTGGGTTGTAATTTACGAAAACATGGGAGAGCATTGTTTGTCTGACAATGGACAATGAACAATGAACACTGAGTTACCAAAGGTAGAAAGCGTGCATGATATGTGACGTTGGATAGTTAGAGTAAAAGGTCTAATTTATTGGATCACCAAATCGATAAAATTGTTATTTTAAGCGTCTACCCACTTAAATGCACTAACGCATAACGATAGTTTGAAGTAGGAATAGAATGCGCAAACACAAAATAAAAAAGTGCCGTTATATTTCAGCAAGTGCATAGGAAATGAAAAGCAGGAGCAACGCTCACCCGTATGTAGATTCATTTGACAGACGTGGAAGGTTAATCCAATTTAGGTACACCCGGGCTGCTCACATGGACACTTTTGCATGTATTCTCACCTATAGGTTGCGGAACGAGCCATTAATCACACTTTTACCTTGGCGTTGTTCCACCCTCCCACTGAAACGGGCTATACCAAGTAGTGCAAGCAGGTAAGCGTTTCAGCAGAGCGTCTTGGTGATAGTTTTATTGTAGGGGCCATGACCGTGTGAGTAAGAAGGACGCGACAGACACAGGACATGGAGGAAGCAAACGTCTCGGCGACAAGCAAGCAGACTGTGGTGTGTAGCTAGTTTGAGCTGCTGGCCACTATGGTTGCTATTTTTGTGCAGCTGCAACCGGTTGCGATTTGGTTGACATAGGTTCGTCGGTATTAAATAAACCATGGTTAAGTCTCCTGACTGACGTAGCTATCCACTAACGTACAACCTCTGGTACTGCAGTCTGCGTTGGTAGGAGAGATAAAACAATCCTGTAACGACTTTGGTCACTCTACGTTTTGGAGCTTCAAGCGCATCAACATAGCGCTTACGCCATGAACGCCATACCTCGGTCGCGTACTCTACTGGAAGACTCAGGTAAATGACGTTAACGTAACTGAAACCTCCGTAAGAGGCCTAGATTTGTTCTGGCTTTTCTTACCGCCGTTTTAGCCTGTATTGAGCAATCTTGGTCGTCTTGCAAGACCACCCCGAAGTGGGTTTCCTGGAAGCAGTTTGTAAATGCTGGCATCAAAGTCAAATTTTATGAATAAACTGCTGGCGTATGCTTACGAATTTGCACTTGGTCACGTTGAACTGGAGCCGCTTATCGAATGCTCACACCAAAGTCCTGCCGAGATCGCTCTGCAAGGCCATATACGCATCCGGGATACAACGTTATCTATAAATAGTAATAAATTTGACTGGATGCACTGCCAAAGTCTGTACTAATTGTTAAGAATAAACGTGGCTTTAGTAAGAATTCTTGGAGCCGGCCACTCTGGACATCAATTTGATTGGAAATAGAGCTGCGGACTCTTACATTTCTTAGAAGTTACAGACCCCACTGCATATAGGTTCAAATCTTTTGTAGGAGAATGCAGTGGTCCAGTAGGTCGTTCGTTATCGAGAAATCCACCCATTCTACTCCCACTCCAGCCATGGCCGATTCTGGCCAGCTTGCTAAAAGTAGCAGCAAGTACTACTTGCTTGGAAAAGCGTCACTCAAGCTTAAACTTGGGTGGCGCTGCTATGCATTAGACGGATAAAAGAGTGCAACATGCTGGCAAGAAGGTAGACAAGTAGCGATGGATACCACGTATTGCAAAATAAACATGAAGATTGTAGCCGCACTTTTACACTTAGCAATAGGGTTATGTATTAGAGCATTTATGTATAAGCTACAGGAAAGCGGCATATTGCAGACAGCGAGCGGCGTGCGGGCAAGCATGTGGGGAGGAGCTGGAGGCTAGGTGCTAAAATGTACGTTTCAAACAGATGGTCTCCTGCTTACATGGCTTCATACAAGACTTCATGTTATCACTCATTAATAAGGTACATCAAGGCCACATGCCGCAAGCAACAGACGACAAGCGTGGGCGTAGGTAGACAAAAGGCACCAGAGACAGGGTGCTGTAAAGCAGGTGTCATTTAGATAGCCTCATAACTTCTTAGTTTCAAATGAAGAATTCTTTCTGCATTTAGCTATAATGAACAGCCATGTGACATAAGGTAAACAGCGAGCGGCAGGCACGCAAAACGATGGATAGGCGGAAGAGCTTGAGAGACTAAAGACTAAAAATGAAGAGGTATCTATATAAGCATTGAGTTAATTTATTCCATAGGCATTCGTTAGACAAACAATGATAAAAGCGTGGTGCTGTGGAGCTTTAGACCATCTAGCTTTGTTTCGTAAATACGTTTCTTCGAATGGCGTCTACGATGGAAGATTCTCCTCACCAATTTTGCAGCAGCAGTGTGAGGGAGTTACTGTATAAGTTAAAGCCTAAGATGTGGTGATAGGCTTCCAATATGTTCTGTGGAAGGTGGGTTAGTAGTAAACACATGGAAAGCAATGTAGCCTTAAAGGACTTGAGTTGATTCCTACGTCAAAAAGGAGGAAAAGTGTACCCGCTTGTGGGTAAAATGACTACTTTACGCAAAAAATAAATAACATATAATGGTTATCATAATACCAACGTATTGCAACTTAAGCGTTAGTAAACTAATAGATGACATACAATATATGTACTCTTAGAGAAACGCAGAAACGGAGAAGGAAAATAAAATAATAGGGATGAGCGTACTGTTTACATGTACGTAAGTTATGATATAGCGGCGTCCGTATCCGGATTTGCTTGTCACTATAACCTCCTAGAAGACAGCCCTTGACGCAAAGAAGAAATAAAAGGAAAAACTGGCAGGCTCCCAATGTGTCTAGAAAACATCACAAGTGGGTCTGTGTTTGGACAAAATACAGCGATAAGCTTCTGTATACACGGAGTCCAACCGCTTTGGTACCAGCAAACCTACTTGTTTCACAATAATACTTATAAGTTATATGAAGCACATATGTATATTACTGTGCAGCAAATACCAGCTAAAGCTCTATGGTAGGCCTAGACTGCATGGCGATGAAAATGTTGAACTTTACACTACTAAGTATTTATTAGTAGCTTGGCAAACGCAAATGACAACAGCTGCACCACCGTAGGTGCGACATCCCACAGACAACCACCGGGAGCACACACTACGACCTGAATGAAGCCGGCCTAAGGAATGCACAAAAGACGTTGTGGACAATAACACACACATTTTGGGTAGAGGGTCAACAAAGATTTGGCTGTCCCCAGGGAGGATCGAACTCCCGACCCCTGGTTTACAAGACCAGTGCTCTATCCACTGAGCTATGGAGACACAGCGAAACCTCTACGGTTTGGTTACCTAGGGTTTTTGGATGCGCTGTATAACCAGGTTAATCGTTGCCAAAATTCGCTGCTGATATGCCGCAACTATGTATAAATTCAACCACTGACAACGTTATACGACGGAGCATGGTTTAGCGCGCATAGTACTTTTTAGTAAGTAGGATGTCAGTGGTTCTTACAAGCGCTAGCTTGAGAATGATGGATGTCAAGGAAGACAAGGTGCATAGCTATGCAAAGCAAAATCAGTATAGAAATAGGTTTGCAAGTTAAATCAAGCCAAATTTTAAGCCGCTTTCCAACAGAAAATGGCTGCTTGAACAGAAGCCAGAAATGCAGGGTTTCAACCTATTCCAAAGAAGGCACCAGCAGTCGGTGAGCATGAATATTCAATAGTATGCTCTAATACTAAATGGTACGTCATATATGTGTTAGAAATGCTTCTGCGTGTGATGAGAGTCGTAACAGGTGTATGTTGCTTCCCCTGCATACATATAAGTACGTAAATGACTAATGAGCAAACAGTCAAACTTCCCTTAGTTAAAAGAGATTTTTAGTTTATTCAAGTGAGAAGTCGCGGCATATGAATTGTCATTATTTTATTTCTGTGTACGGGATCTATTACGATGTGCACCATTCATAAGTTTACTGCAATATCCAGGCATTTCGCCTATTTTGAACTTTTGATTCTAAAATCCGTACGGCCGAGTAAAATAAAGTTGCGTAAAACCACAATACTCGTTGATAAACACGAAATGTTTTTATAGTATATCATAGCAAAATCCCGGTATACTAACGTTTACCACGGGAACAATAGTAAAGTCATGAAAGAAAATCCAAGCGCAACGTGTAGCAAATGAAGTGTTAGCAACACGTTATAGCTTGGCGCAAAGAGCTGAAGAATTACGTAATCTACCTTAAGCGCTTCGATTAAGTGACGCCTAATAAAACCAGAGAATTATTCTAAAGCCACAGTACAATTATCCTGAAGCAAGTTAGCTGAGTATTTGCGGCACACTAAGCAATATTTTAAAAGAAAAAACTGGATGAGAGAGGCGCAACATTTTATTATTCTAGTAATTTGCATGTTTGACAATAATCCAAGCACAAACCAACAATCATCTAGGATACCAGTTTGACGATAAATTTTGTACTGGAAAGGCACAACTATATTAATATGCGGTGCACCAGTATGACGGTATATTATGCGATTGTAAATATTTGACAAAGTATAAACATTACAACTTAGGTTGCACTTTAACAGAACGGAGTTGTTATTTTACCAGCTTTGACGCATAGTCATAATAATTACCAATATTTATTAACAAGAATCCACAACGCTATATACTACAGGATTGCAGGTGTGGGCTATTTCTCAAGTGTTAAACACAAAATAAGAGTCGAGTAAGGATTGAGTGGGAGCAGTTGGATCGCCTGGGACCAAGGTGCATGAAGAAAAGCCACAAGGAATTGGGGGCATGCAAGCAGAGTTCGACGGCGGTATACGGTCTCTCTCCAGGAAAATGCAAGGGATCGTTATGTGCATAAACGAAAGCAAATGCCCCAAAATGCTAAACGTATGAATTCTGAAGGTAGGTAGCCCACCCAAGAGCTGTCATTTAGTGCGATTAATTGCGAACGACAGAATAGGGTAGCAGTTGCAGCGGGCACAAGCAGACAGGGAAGACGCGCTTAGCATTTTCCCGGTCAATCTTGTATGTTATTGTTATTTAGCTGTGGACAGAGGTGCATGGTTGCTGTGCCTTCCAATGTGCTGGACGGACGGCTTGGTAATGGCCAGTCCAAAAATTAGGCCGCCAGCACATTTTCGTTGCAGTACATCTTATGGTGCGCATAAGCATTCTAACTCCGCGCGTCGCCACTCAGTAAACGAAATAACTATCCAGGTCCCACGAACTATCCTAAACGTGAACTTTGTGGAACCTGTCGGGCCCAAAAAGATAGCTCTTATCTTTAATGTACAATTTACGTGTTGACCGATTGTACATTACTCCTTCTTGTTTTAATCTTACAACCGGCTCGACACACGACTGCCTTGGAAGTTCCCGCGCTCACGTGTACGCTCTTGCCTCGCTTCATCCGTCCGCTTCTTGTTGTAGCCCGTCGGATACAGTCCGCTGTGTCCGACTCCAATTGCCTTCTGATATCCGCGCTTAGTTCCGCGCATCGTCTCTGACTAGTATTAACTAGTCCTACAAATTGGTGCCCCCGATTCGCACGCGCGAATTCAACTTTTTTCTCGTTTGTATTTTTTGGTGAGTTCGTTCCTTTTCTCGATTATATACCTATAATCATTTGTTTCTTGCGTAATTTTGGTACTTTTATCGTATTTTGTTCATGCTTTATCTTTCGACTCACATTTTGAGAGTGGCATCTGAGTCGTTTCACAGGGTAACTATGCTTACTTTGGCTGTTCCAAGTTTTATGGAACACAGTCCAGAAGTTTGGTTTAAGATATTCGAGATCGAACTAGAAAATAAGGGCAAAACGGCGGACCGACCAAGGTACAATCAGCTTGTCCCACGCCTTCCTCCGTCGGTAGTGACGCTGATTGAGGACATTCTACTCTGCCCATCGAATGTAGCAAAGTATGAAACGATGAAGCAAGCGATTTTGAAAGAGTTACAGCACAGCACACGTGCTCGATTTGAGCAGCTTTATGGTCTCAAGCTTAGAGATGGCAAGCCGTCGGCATTGCTCCGCGAAATTCAGCGCATCGGTGGTCCCTTATTCTTGAGCGCAGAAGGGATGAAGGGGCTGTGGTTTGCACGGCTCTCAGAGCCATTGCCGATAATGCTGTCCATGTTTATAGGTGCACCCCTGAAAGACTTAGCTACCAAGGCAGAGGCTGCGTTTGAACGTTTTCCGCAGCAGACGACCAGTAACTCCGATGACGGATTCTCACTGATGAAAACCGAATCTCATGTTTGTTCCCAGTCGCTAGACCGATCTGACTCTAAAGACGAGAAAATTGCGCTACTTTGCGGCAGGATAACAGCAATGAAGGCTTCAAAGCAGCGTCTGCCGCGGTCAAATGCTGACCACGTTTTGGCTACCGTTCATTGCGGCTCGTCTGTGCCTGCACCGAGTACGTCACTTTCGGCACGTAAGCGCAACATTTTCCTTACAAGTTCTCAGTCAGATAATGTCAACCCCGTGGAAGAAGTATGTTGGTATCACCACCAATACGGTGGAAGAGCTAGACGTTGTCTGGTTCCCTGCATTAGGCACGACCCAGGGAAAACAAATAGTCCGCATACCAGCACGACAAACGTATCATTCAATAACCAAGCAAACCAACTCTTTTACGTTAAGGATCGACGTTCTTCCATCACATTCCTCATCGATACTGGAAGTCAACGTCATACCAGCGACCGCTAGCGACAAGCACTCAGAGCCTACGTACAATTTGAGTGCGGCCAACAGTCCTCCGATAGCTTCATTCGGTCAGCGCATGATGAACCTAGACCTCAATCTTCGCCGAGAGTTTCAGTGGGTCTTCATGTTTGCGTCTGTACCCTTCGAAATTATCGGTATCGACTTCCTCCGACATTTTGGCTTGCTTGTTGATGCTGGTCGCCACAGACTTTTAGACGACCGTACGAAACTAGGTGGTGATGGTGTCCTTTCAGATGTCCCGAGAATCAGCCCTGTATTTCGGATCGCAGACGCACCGTCCGACTACTTGAGCCTCCTCTCTGAATCCCCGCGCCTGGTTTGACCGGCTGCAGAGCTTCCACCAGTCACGACAGAGGTCGCTCACCACATAGTTACGCGCGGTCAACCAGTTAACGCACGACCAAGATAGCTTGCTCCAGACAAACTACGAGCAGCACGAGCCGAATTTGACCACATGCTTCAACTTGGTATCGTCAGACCGTCCAACAGCCCATGGGCGTCGCCTCTGCACATGGTCTCGAAGAAGGTCATGGGGGACTGGCGTCCTTGCGGCGACTACCGATCCTTGAATACGGTGACCACGCCCGATCGCTATCCGATACCACACATAGTGGATCTCACCGCCAGTCTGGCGGGTAAAAGTATCTTCAGCAAAATCGACTTGGTACGCGCATACAACCAAATTCCGGTAGCCGAAGCGGACATCGCTAAAACTGCCGTGACGACTCCATTTGGTTTGTTCGAGTTTCTGCGCATGCCATTTGGCCTAAAGAACGCCGCGCAAACTTTTCAGCGTTTCATCGACCAAGTTTGTCGCGGTTTAGACTTCGCTTACGCGTATCTCGATGACATTTTAATCGCAAGCTCTTCACGAGAAGAGCACATACGCCACGTACGAACACTTTTTGATCGTTTATCTCAACACGGGGTGACGATCAACGCAGAAAAGTGTTCGTTTGGTGTCGATTCAGTTAATTTCCTCGGCCATCGTATCTCTTCTGCAGGCGTCGTGCCACTGCAGGATAAAATTCAAGCCATCATCGACTACCCTGAGCCTCATTCTTTCAAACAGCTCAGGCGTTTTGATAGCCTTGTTAACTTTTACCGACGATTTATACCCAAATGAGCCTCGCTGATGCAATCCCTCACGGACCTTCTCCGAGGGAAACTCAAGAAATTCGAATTTCCTACCGCAGCTAGAGCTGCTTTTAAGTCGCTGAAAGAGGCTATCGCCAACCTAGCTTCCATAGCGCATCACGATCCGGCCGCCACATTGTCCCTTAGTACTGACGCCTCGGACGTGGCAGTCGGCGCTGTTTTGCAGCAACGCGTAGCCGACACGTGGCAGCCCTTAGCGTTTTTCTCCAAACGCCTAAAACCTACCGAATCTCGCTACAGCACGTTCGGTAGAGAACTACTTGCCGTATATCTAGCGATACGTCACTATCGACATGTCCTAGAAGGCCGCTCCTTTGTCGTCTTCACCGACCACGAACCCCTGACTTACGTGCTCGGCTCGACTACCGACCGATACTCTCCTAGAGAGTCGCGCCACCTTGACTATATCGCTCAGTTTACGACCGATATACGGCATGTCTCAGGTGTGCACAACGCCGTCGCCGATGCACTTTCCCGCATCCAAGCTATTTCCGCTGACGCCGGCACTGCTATCGACTTGGCAGCCATGGCCACAGCACAACTCAACGATCCTGAGGTTGCTCTAATACGCAGGTCTCCCTCATTGGATATACGACCCGTTCCGCTGACATCAGCAGATGGAACGATACTCTGCGCTTTATCCGTGGGCACGCCGCGCCCAGTCGTCCCACGCGAGTTTCGGCAGACCGTGTTTGACGCGTTGCACGGCTTGTCTCATCCAGGCGTTCGTGCATCGGTTAAACTCGTAACCGCACGATTCGTTTGGCGCAATGTTAATCGGGACGTCCGTACTTGGGTAGCTGCTTGCCTTCCGTGACAACGCTCGAAGGTGCACAAGCACACGAGAAGCCCATTAGGCACGTTTCCGACGCCAGACGCACGCTTTCATCACGTGCACGTCGACCTCGTAGGTCCTCTGCCGCCTTCCAAAGGCTCGGTATATCTACTGACCTGCATCGACCGATTTACTAGATGGCCTGAGGCCGTCCCCATCCCAAATTGCTCCTCGGAAACGGTAGCGAAAGCTTTTATGGAGCGCTGGGTAGCTCAATACGGCTGTCCCGCCATCGTGACCACCGATCGAGGGTCACATTTCTCGTCGACATTTGCCAAGTTGCTTAAGGATTTAGGCTGTCGCCATGTCCAGACGACGGCGTATCATCCGGCCGCTAACGGCATGGTGGAGCGTTTTCACCGCCAGTTGAAGGCAGCGCTACGTGCGCACGCAGATCCTTCATGGTCTGAAACGCTTCCCTTCGTTCTCCTAGGCTTAAGGAACACGGTTAAGACCGACTTCGACGCCACACCAGCGCAGCTAGTCTACGGTTGCACGCTGCGGTTGCCCGGACAGCTAGTAGCACCAGCCCCATGTACTTCCACTTTTGACTACGGAAGTTACACTGACCGATTGGCTCACCAGATGCGTGAGCTACGTACACCAGCTCCTCGATCGCAGAAGACATCAGTGTACGTGCCCGAGAAACTGTCTACGTGTTCACACGTCCTTTTTCGCATAGACGATGGTCGACAGCCTCTTCAGTCGCCGTACATAGGACCTTGCGAGGTGCTGCATCGTACGACTAACGCGTACACTATTGACCGCAGTGGTCGACACGAAGTCGTCCCCATCGACTGTTTGATGCCCGCCTTTATGGAAGAAACTACCTCACCTACTTCGTCTAGTAGTGCTTCGTGCGACGTCACAACTCACCATACCAGTTTTCCGCATGCTAATGAAGTCCAACCAGACCACGATCATGGTCTACAAGCTTCAGCCGTCCCGACATCTCCCGAACCTAGTCCGCCGCCTCCCACGACCAATCGCCGTGGTCGGGAGGTAAGTAAGCCCGTTCGTTTCTCCGACTACATACAGTGTAAATGCGTTTAGCTTTGTAGATAGTGTATATATTTGCCCCATTTTTGGTCGATTAACGTTTTGAAAACAAACAAAAATATCAAAAACCGCCGCAAAACCTTTTCCGAAAAAATATTCAAAAACCAAAAAATATTTAAACACGCAGCTCATTCGTTTGTTCTTTCTGGCGTTTTCTGCGTGCGTTTTCCTATTTTCTCGTCTCTACATGCCCCAACCCTCCCATTCGATCGACTGGCCTACACGATAAATGTTTTCGAGGACCCTGACGCGAACACTGCTTGTTTCTCCGCTGGACTATTGTGGTTTCTCCGCGGGACGAATGTTGCTTCTCTGCGGGACGAGGATCGCTTCTTCGCGGGACGAGGATCGTTTCTCCGTGGGACCATGGTCGCTTCGACGTAGGGCGAGGGTCGTTTTGTCGCGGGGCGGGTTGCGGCGGGGGGAGAGACCACTCCCAAGCGCACCGTTTGGCAGCAGCGGAGGTTGGGGCCCTATCGGCCTTTTTCTGGGCTATTGAGTTTTCTGTACTCCGAAGAGCCCGCTCCAACGGCTCGCCGAAATGCACCCTCCCTACATTCAATAAATAACAAATCATAAATGACACAGCGGACTCCGACTTCCGAAAATCCTCCATTTACACGAACGCACGCTCCTTTCTACTCCTCAGGATTTCGCATTACGAACCGCGTTTCAACATTCCTTTTCGAGTTCGAAGGTTTTCTATGTTCAGCCTTCAAGGGTGGGAGCTCTGTAGCGCCCAAAAAGATAGCTCTTATCTTTCATGTACAATTTGCTTGTTCACCGATTGTACATTACTCCTTCTTGTTTTAATCTTACAACCGGCTCGACACACAACTGCCTTGGAAGTTCCCGCGCTCACGTGTACGCTCTTGCCTCGCTTCATCCGTCCGCTTCTTGTTGTAGCCTGTCGGATACAGTCCGCTGTGTCCGACTCCATTTGCCTTCTGATATCCGCGCTTAATTCCGCGCATCGTCTCGGACTAGTATTAACTAGTCCTAAAAGGCGTACTTTGGAGTTAGCGACCAGGCCATCCGTCGTCACACCAATAGTTGGATGTGGCAGTCGCTAGGAGCTAGGATGATAGAACCGAAGTAGTTGGATAAACTGGAAAATTAGATATTGCGGCAACTGAGATGGTTTGATCCATGATATATCAAAATCGTGAGACGGACGTGATCGAAACAGGAGGCTTTATGCCGTATGTAAAACAACGCAAGTACACAAAACAAAAATTTGCACATTTTGTTCTTGTTAAATAGCTTTAAACACTTTGTCACTTCGTAAAGCGTCTGTAACTAAACGCAGGTTATACTATAAGTTTGAACCTTTGCATGTCCTGGGGTATAGCAAACATTAACCAACTCGGAAAAACAAAGGAGACGTCTGACATATATGCCACGTCCGTCATTTACCTACTGTTGAGCCTGGGTTGACAAAGGGTAACAAATAACAAATGACTTTAGGAGCCTGGTGCTAAAAATGTAGCTGCAGCTGCTCTATTTGAGATTGAAGTCGAGTATTCCAAGGCTGCAAGTTTTGCCGATGGAATAGCATTGTTGTCCGATGATAATTTTACGCTGTGCTTAGAAGTTCGTTGCGTTACACTAAAGGTGACGGTGAATGGATGCAGAAGAGAGCAACAATTTGTGTTTATACTGACGAAGACGCGTGGGCAGCTGGAGAGTTTACTGTCTGGTTGCACATCCCTTGTCTGATCCTGAGGAGAGCGAAGCGCAGCAAAGGCATGCATTAAGAAACGAAGGCTACGAAGTTAATTGGTGACATGTACGAGGTCGACGGGCAAATTAACTCTCCTAGTAGCTTAAGCGTATTGCATCAGACCAGCTTTGCTGGTGCGCACGGTTAGTCAGGTTTGATGCTGCATCAGATACCTCAAGCTCTAACAGGATGTATTTGCTTCAGCCGGGACCAGAAGTGGCGCAGAGAGATGATTTAAGTTATCGATGAATGTGTTCTGCTGGGCTATTTGCTAATGTTTTCAATGCTGTCGTGTATATACTTGGGCAGCCAAAGCAGGTACAGCAAATAGCAAATTGCAACGACTTGATAGGCGTTTTACAGTCTGTTTTGATGGTGTAAAGCATTAGTGGTGGGGCACTAAACTATCTAAGTAGGCATTTTCGACAAATTGAGCTGTGGTGTCTAGTAAAGGTAGAACTTTTGGTCACCATGTGAAGTACTCTAAACATATTGGTATGTATATGGATCCGCCGAAAGAAGGCAAGCGTCCTACCAAATCTACGTTCAAGTGCGAGAAGCGCTGATTCGGCAGAGTAAATTAGTCGAGCAGACTAGGTGTGGGTTGGTTTAGATTTGATGCCTGATACTGAAGACAAGCTGGTGCCCAGGTACGGATATCTTTACACTTGGGTAAACGTAACGGTTGGTGAGCAGTTTTAAGGAAGCCCGATTACCAAGATGCGACAGTAAGCGAGAGGTGCGGAAGAATGTGCGTCTGATAGAGTCGTGAACGATGAAGCCAGGATAGACTGCGGAAGTGTCACACGTGATATCTCTAAGCGCCGTTCTATGAGGAGCTGGTTGCAATGCAGTGCATTGGACTAAAGTGCGCGCTGAGGTCCTGCTTCTTGAGCTTGAGACGGTGACTTGGCGGCACGGTTGTTAGCAGGCATAGTACAGTGTGAGTTTGATTCAACCGAGAGCGTCAACGGTGGGGTTGGAGACCCCAGCGACTTGGCCTATGTCAGCAGTGAACTGCGCAACAGCCGTTAGGGGACTATTTCCCCGTAGGGAATATATGACAGCAGATGAGCTGTAGGTCAAAGTAAAAGGTTTGTGGTCAGTGTAGACCAAAAAAGCTGGATTTCTTATGTGTGTACTTGGTAGATAGCTAAGTAGGTTGTACGTAACCTTCTGCCAAACGTGTTGTGGCAGCGTTTCTTGGTATGCTGGCGGATGGAGAAGAAACCCAGGGGCTGCAACTGCCCACCAACGTGGTGTTGGAAAACAGCTCTTATCTCAATGTTTTAAGCGCGCCGTAAGATAAAGAGCGGAATTCTAATAATGAGCGAGAAGAGCTATACTGAACATGGCTTCGTTTAATTTAATAAAACTGTGTGTCGCATTTTGGAAAGTTAACTTATGCACTTTTCTTCTTAGAAAGTTATAGGCCGGGCGGGATACGATGCGTCGATAGCAGTTAAATGAAACCTGATCCATGGTGCTGTTTTGTTGAAGTCAGAGCAAAGAAATCTATTAATCGCCTCGACCTCATCTGCACGCATCTCCATACCCGTGGATTAAACCACCTAGCCTAGGAATTCTACCGTGGGCTTACTAAGTTCGCGCTTAGTCAAGTTAACATTGACGCTTTATAAACTTAGCCGTTAGAAGTAAGTAAAATGTACTAGGTGCTTTTTGTCAGATGAGCTAACTAAAAGTATGCCGTCTATGTATGGATAGGCAATGTCTAGGCCACGAGTGAAATCGTGGATAAAAGTATAAAATCTGCGCAGTATTGCACAGATCACGGTGCATTTGTACAAATAGGAGCAAACCGAATAGAGAAAGTACGGCTTTTGTATGTCGGCTCTCTTGTGAGGTAACTAGTGGTAAGCACTGACAAGCTCAAAGTTGCTAAAGACCGTCTTACCTGTAAGGCATCCAGTAAGTTCCTGCATGTGTGTTACATATTATCTGTCAGAAGACCTACGTTTCTTTAGTGTCTGTTAGTCGCCAAACGGTAATCAGCTGCGGATAATTTTGGGACAACGTTTATTCGAAAAGACAAAGGACTACCTGAATTACGGATTGTGCACAATACGATCAGGTGCTCAAACTCCAGCCATGCTAGCTTGAGCTAGTCCATGGAAAGACAGTGGTGCGCGGGGAGATGATCTGATTGTTATAACAAATCAAATATATGTTTAATTCCTCGTGGTTGCAAGACACCGCCCTCCTAATTAGCCTGCTAAATTTTTACGTGCTCGCATAAAATAAGTCAACTGTGCTTGTTTTGTTTAACGGAATCCAGATGAGTGTTCCAAGTGTTTAGCGGTCTGAAGATAACAGAGCGATTATGAATATTGGAAAAATAACAAATACAGCTTCGCATAAATGTTTAATATCTGTGCTATCATCTATCCAGGATACGTTTCCTGGGACTTGCTTCCATGCGGCATATTCCCTTGCTGCGTTTCCATCCCACTTGCACTACATGTGTGTCAGGGTGGCAGGATGGCTTGTAAGCCTCAACCGGTTTAATGAATACTTTTATGCGGAAGATACTTGCATGTCTTTGGGATGATGAAGACTCATCCTCAGCCAAAGGAACATGAACCAACCTGTGTTTTAATCCCTGATCTGTTGACACGTTGTTTGGCCACCGTAATCAGTTGCATTTTTTCACCCAAACGTGTTCACACGCTTTCGATCTAGATTTACTAGCGTTACCTGGTGCACTCCAACTTTCAAATGTAGCTCGTGTGCATCGGCCTTTATGTCCACTTTGAGGATTTTGTACTATTCCCACGAAAACACAAACACTGAATGTTCCAGATCACGAACCACACGGAACTATTTGTGGTCTCAAATACACGTCAACTACACGTTTCATCCGACGTACCATCAAGCATATATGTGGACTGTTCGTCCAGGTGCTTGTCATAAAATTTGTGTCCGTTTAGCTCAGTCACTATATCCTTGTGTGAATGATCTAGCTGCCTAAATCTGTTCCGGCTGGGCAGGACGCACAGAATATGACAACGATGTACACTCGGGCAATTCAGTGCACAGGCGGTAGACAGGAGGCCATAAGCCGTCAAGCATTCATTGAAATACCGTTAGGCGACTCAATAAAGTGCGTCAACCAACCAAATGCCCTTGTTACCGCGTCCAGATCCGCAGTAGTTAGTGGTCATCCATCAGGCCATAAATATGTACGAATTGGGCTTAATTGTAGCAGTTGCCTGGACAAGTTCCATCGCCAATGTTCCGCGCTTACAGGAAACCATATGAATCTACACAGTAGTGTACCAATTGCACCGTGGTTCTGTTCGTTTTATAAATCCATTCCACTGGGACAGCTTGTACATGAATTATCGCAGAAGTACAAAAGACTTGTGGCAATGATTGCGTAACTGAGAAGCAGCAAAATCGATTTATTCGTAGAATGCGGGACAGAGATTAAATCCCAGTCATTCTCGACAGGTCACGCCTGAAAACTGTATAAGAAGATTATGAAGCCTGCTAAACATGCATCCTCTGTGGCTCTAAAGACCAATAACATCACTTACTGAACTAGACTTTTAACAATCACCGACAGTTAGATTGCACTGAAGGCAGTCAGGGTTTCTTGCATCCTTTAAACGGTTCCGAAAATTTAGACGGTTTTAACACCAGTGGCATTTTGATCTAGGCTGCTGCTAAAAGGATCCGGCCAGTTCCGTTTGAACCGCTGTAAATGAAGAAAACAAAGCAGTACCCAAATTGCCTCATGCGACTGCAAACAGATCAACTGGGCGTTGGACATTAACCAGATTTGCACTTGGAATACTAACGGTTACCCGCGCCAACGTTCTATGATCGGCGTTAAATTCCTTAAAATAACAGCGGCTCGGTGAGGTAAAAGAGTGGAACAACCTTAGTGACAGTATAGGCGTTGTAACCAAGTTCCTCAAATTGTCGGGCGTTACCCGTCACCTTACTCACAGCACCACGGTGAACCTATGATTCTCCTAGCTGTGTTACCATCTTGCAATGCCAAAAACCTGTCTTGTTATTGACAGCTCGTATCCGGAATAAGGCGTGCACCTTCCGCCTACTCCCGGATTTGCCCTTAAGTGAGTGCATTTAACTAACTACTTAGATGAGATCCGGCTGGAATCCGTAGCCAGCATTATCCAGGTATACAATGTTGCCGAAGCTAGGAGTCTCGATGAGCACAAAGCGAACACTCACAAACGGAAGCAATGGTAATAACTTCGACGGACACAGTCACTAAAGCGCTTCACAACACAATTAAGAGCAGTGCAGAACGGAGCGCCAAATTCCAAGGGATGTGGCTTGAGGATTGTGCATGTGAGTTCCAAGCTAAACAAGAGCCATCAGTAGTAATGGCGGATGGCATGGAGGACGCAGCAGCCTTCCTTCCGCGCTGCGGATCACATAGGTCCCTGCCAAACAAACACGCGAGAGCAGCCAAGTAGTTAAACCACGTAAGCTTAAGACTGCTTAAGACTGCCGTGGACATAAGTGTGGAACTTCCGTCATTCATTTTTCACCTTATGCTTATTCGGTCACACACATATTTAAGTATATAGTTGCATACCGGTTATTGTTAATGGTACTGAGGAGACAATACGAAATGCATGCATCTACCAGTTTTCGTCTTCTTACCGTGCTTTTCAAATTTCTGAAGGGAACTAACTGCTTTAAATTTCTCAAACGACGAATTCCCGCTGAAACTATCAAATTGCTTCATCGTATAGTCAGCCTGAGGTGCAAGATCGTGTGTGCACGTGCGGAAATATCCTTTCTTAGGAAATGTCTTCTCCTGCGTAGATACCCCCGCTCGGTTCTCACACTGTTGCGTAGAAATAAACTCAAACCATCTGTGGCTAACCTCAAACGTGTGGCATCCGCTCACTTGGAGACGGCCGAGTCCAAACTTCTGAGTTTACTGGAAACTCACGCACGCCTACTCCATGTGGTAGAGGATCTATCTTTGTGTTGTCGTGTTGTGTTCGCTAACTTTTGCAAATCCACCCTTGACCGTACGAGGCGAAATCGGAATACTCGGTTGGAGAACTCGCTTAGGAACAGCCAGGATGAGGAGCCAATCGTTCGTGATCCCAGTAAGTACGTGGTGAATTTATCAGACGTACAACTAGACGCTTTGCAGTTAGAAGCTTTGTCATATGGGCTTGATTACAAAATTCCTCCTAGAAGACTGAACGGGTTGTTTATAGAAGCTCAGTTTGAGAACCTTTTTGATCAATTTAAGGAGCTTCAACCATCCAGTCCTGAGAGTGTTGTTTGGTTTAGAAACAAATTGACCGACATTGCTCACGAAGTTAAGACTGTGCCAGTGGCTGAAAAATGCGCACTTACAGGCCGACACCTTCAGGCGCTACGTGAACTGCGTACTAAGAACGTAGTTGTGATGAAACCGGATAAGGGCTCTGGAGTGGTAGTCATGAACAAGACCGAGTACGCTGAGAAAATGAGTAGTATACTCAACGACACGAGTAAATTTGAACGACTTAATAAGATGGAGAACGTGTCCGACGTTGAAGCTAGCATAGCTGCCCATCTTGAAATGCTTCTCATTCATCGCGTGATTGATAGTGACACCTATAATTCGTTGAAGCCAAGTGGAAGCACTACTCCGCAGCTATACGGGTCACCGAAGACGCACAAGAGTGGAGTACCACTTAGGCCGATTCTATCAATGGTAAATGCGCCGCAGCATAAATTGGCTCGCTGGCTAGTGAAGATACTTTCGCCTCTACGACAATTGTCCAATCCATATAGTCTTAAAGATTCTTTTCAACTTATCGGTGACTTAGATGACATCAACCTCTCCGATAAGGTCATGTGTTCCTTGGATGTGGAATCTCTATTCACCAACGTCCCACTACAACAAACTGTTGAATACATATGTGAGCTAGCTGAGCACTCTAGTTTTTCGTTACCAATTCCAGTCGAATTTCTAAAGGAATCCTTACTGCTGTGCACAGCAAATGTTGGCTTTCACTTTCAGAACACCCCATATCGTCAAATCGATGGTGTGGCAATGGGTAGCCCACTAGGCCCTGTACTTGCCGATTTTTTCATGCTGATGATAGAAAGAGGCATATCCACAGAAATAGCCCAGTTGCCATACTATAAGCGTTATGTTGATGACATATTGGCCTTTTGTTCATCAGAGCAGCAGATTGTCCAGTTGGTGCAGCAATTCAACTGCGCACATACCAACTTGCGGGTAACCTGCGAAGTGGAACGGAAGAACTGTCTGCCATTCTTAGACATCCTCATTAGTCGCAGAGATGACGGGCTCATTAGAAGGTCTATCTACAGGAAAGCAACCTGGTCCGGCCAATACCTGCACTTCACCAGCTTCACACCAGTGCGGTACAAGCGGACCCTTGTGAAAACTTTAGTTAGTCGTGCTAGACGAATTTGCTCCACTGATTGTCTAGCCGACGAGCTAGAGTTAATTACAACGACCCTTGTTGCAAATGGTTATCCACGTAGATTTATAGAGAGACACAGCCAACAGCGAGGCCCGAAAGACTTGGTGCATACGGCAGCCAAGAAAAAGATCTATATCGAGTTGCCATTCAAGGGTGACTTTACTGTATTGAAAACCACGAAACGTTTAATCTCTGCTACGCAGAGAACTTACTGTGCTGCTCAGGTTGTGGTCATCAATAGAACCTGTAACTTGCCGGTGCCTCCAACGAAGGAAGCTCAACCGATAGGGGCCAATTCACTCTGCATATACAAATTCGTATGCGACTGCGGAGACAGTTACATAGGCAGAACCAATCGGTCTTTGACTTCCCGAATAAAGGAACACGTGCCAAGGTGGGTTCAACGTGAAATTGACCAGAATCCCTGTCCCACTGAAATTCCGTGCTTGCGCAAACCGCCAGCTTCCTCAATAGGTAAACACCTACTGACTACGCGTCACCGGATAGAGCTCGGATCAGCGTTCACACTTGTATTACGTCACCCTAATCACCGCTTCCTCCGTTTCGCCGAGGCGGTTGCGATAAGCCGGATGAAGCCGGCCCTGTGTGTTCAAAAGCAATTATTTATCAGCTTAAGACTGCCGTGGACATAAGTGTGGAACTTCCGTCATTCATTTTTCACCTTATGCTTATTCGGTCACACACATATTTAAGTATATAGTTGCATACCGGTTATTGTTATTGGTACTGAGGAGACAATACGAAATGCATGCATCTACCGTGCTTTTCAAACCACGTACTGACAGGATTTCGGACAACTTCACTCAACTAGTCAATGCAAATGTCAAACGTATCCTATTCATTATATACAAAGTTCGAAACAAAGTAGTAATGGTAAAATCCATGAAGCTGACGCAGATGCGTTCGTTATTTCCCACCAACAAATTGAATTGTTGCCGAGCTTGCACTGGAAGGCATCATATTTTAAACAAGAAGCACCTCTAACAATTAATTGCAAAAGCATTGAAACTCTCCTGCATAAAGACTAATACAAAAGATCTCCTGAACAAGTTTGTCAAACTGAGGCCAAGTGAGGCGTCACGTGCATGGAACCTCCTGTTCGTCACGAAAGCTTGCTTACCCTAATAACTAACTGGTATTGTAGTCGCGCTATCATTTATGTCCTCATTTGGAAACGATCTTCATAGGAGCTTCATCAGGGTCTTCCTATAATACAGCAAGGACCTGCCGTACAAACCGGTGCTCGATCCCGAAATGCTGATCATAGACTCAATCTGGTGCTGTCAGCGATTAAGTCTCAACGACACTTGTTTCTTGGCCGTTGTATATTTCTCCCATAACCCACACCAGTGATGCAGTTCCGCCTGGCATTATCCTTGTGTAGGTTCCTAGTAAAATGCTACAGTCAGGTTTACGTCTCATTCCGGCTTCCCCAGCAAGCAGTTTAAGGCCCATATGCAAGAGCATTTTGCAAGCATTCTGCTCTTTGGCCCTTTCAGATCATACACCTGACGCAGGGCCGGAATTAAACCATTAGGGT
>OX104062.1:641300-676392 GCA_944474145.2 Dicrocoelium dendriticum
GCACATACCTATCCGGAAAAGCACCAGACGGCCGTTTCGCCCTATTGGGGCTCGTCAGTGGTGCGCATCCTTCGGTCCTCTAGTGAGGATCGAACCCATGACTGCTAGTGGCTTGTGCCAACTAGCCCGCTGCTTATGCAACTGAGCCATGGAGGACGGTAGCCGACCACCACGAATTGTTAGTTAACTGCGATATAGCCCGACCCATCCCCCACTGTCGCGCAGGCACCTGCCATGCAGATGACAGCGGTTGGCCTTCCGGCGTCAGGACTTCCCGTTTACGGCAGCTATGAATCGACATAGCATTTATGGAATCCGTAAGGGCGAATTTATATTACTTATGAGTAGAAGGATTTTAGCGAGTATTTTGTTCGTCGCAGTCAGCTGACAATTCGGATAAGTCAACTACCTATCCGGAAAAGCACCAGACGGCCGTTTCGCCCTATTGGGGCTCGTCAGTGGTGCGCATCCTTCGGTCCTCTAGTGAGGATCGAACCCATGACTGCTAGTGGCTTGTGCCAACTAGCCCGCTGCTTATGCAACTGAGCCATGGAGGACGGTAGCCGACCACCACGAATTGTTAGTTAACTGCGATATAGCCCGACCCATCCCCCACTGTCGCGCAGGCACCTGCCATGCAGATGACAGCGGTTGGCCTTCCGGCGTCAGGACTTCCCGTTTACGGCAGCTATGAATCGACATAGCATTTATGGAATCCGTAAGGGCGAATTTATATTACTTATGAGTAGAAGGATTTTAGCGAGTATTTTGTTCGTCGCAGTCAGCTGACAATTCGGATAAGTCAACTACCTATCCGGAAAAGCACCAGACGGCCGTTTCGCCCTATTGGGGCTCGTCAGTGGTGCGCATCCTTCGGTCCTCTAGTGAGGATCGAACCCATGACTGCTAGTGGCTTGTGCCAACTAGCCCGCTGCTTATGCAACTGAGCCATGGAGGACGGTAGCCGACCACCACGAATTGTTAGTTAACTGCGATATAGCCCGACCCATCCCCCACTGTCGCGCAGGCACCTGCCATGCAGATGACAGCGGTTGGCCTTCCGGCGTCAGGACTTCCCGTTTACGGCAGCTATGAATCGACATAGCATTTATGGAATCCGTAAGGGCGAATTTATATTACTTATGAGTAGAAGGATTTTAGCGAGTATTTTGTTCGTCGCAGTCAGCTGACAATTCGGATAAGTCAACTACCTATCCGGAAAAGCACCAGACGGCCGTTTCGCCCTATTGGGGCTCGTCAGTGGTGCGCATCCTTCGGTCCTCTAGTGAGGATCGAACCCATGACTGCTAGTGGCTTGTGCCAACTAGCCCGCTGCTTATGCAACTGAGCCATGGAGGACGGTAGCCGACCACCACGAATTGTTAGTTAACTGCGATATAGCCCGACCCATCCCCCACTGTCGCGCAGGCACCTGCCATGCAGATGACAGCGGTTGGCCTTCCGGCGTCAGGACTTCCCGTTTACGGCAGCTATGAATCGACATAGCATTTATGGAATCCGTAAGGGCGAATTTATATTACTTATGAGTAGAAGGATTTTAGCGAGTATTTTGTTCGTCGCAGTCAGCTGACAATTCGGATAAGTCAACTACCTATCCGGAAAAGCACCAGACGGCCGTTTCGCCCTATTGGGGCTCGTCAGTGGTGCGCATCCTTCGGTCCTCTAGTGAGGATCGAACCCATGACTGCTAGTGGCTTGTGCCAACTAGCCCGCTGCTTATGCAACTGAGCCATGGAGGACGGTAGCCGACCACCACGAATTGTTAGTTAACTGCGATATAGCCCGACCCATCCCCCACTGTCGCGCAGGCACCTGCCATGCAGATGACAGCGGTTGGCCTTCCGGCGTCAGGACTTCCCGTTTACGGCAGCTATGAATCGACATAGCATTTATGGAATCCGTAAGGGCGAATTTATATTACTTATGAGTAGAAGGATTTTAGCGAGTATTTTGTTCGTCGCAGTCAGCTGACAATTCGGATAAGTCAACTACCTATCCGGAAAAGCACCAGACGGCCGTTTCGCCCTATTGGGGCTCGTCAGTGGTGCGCATCCTTCGGTCCTCTAGTGAGGATCGAACCCATGACTGCTAGTGGCTTGTGCCAACTAGCCCGCTGCTTATGCAACTGAGCCATGGAGGACGGTAGCCGACCACCACGAATTGTTAGTTAACTGCGATATAGCCCGACCCATCCCCCACTGTCGCGCAGGCACCTGCCATGCAGATGACAGCGGTTGGCCTTCCGGCGTCAGGACTTCCCGTTTACGGCAGCTATGAATCGACATAGCATTTATGGAATCCGTAAGGGCGAATTTATATTACTTATGAGTAGAAGGATTTTAGCGAGTATTTTGTTCGTCGCAGTCAGCTGACAATTCGGATAAGTCAACTACCTATCCGGAAAAGCACCAGACGGCCGTTTCGCCCTATTGGGGCTCGTCAGTGGTGCGCATCCTTCGGTCCTCTAGTGAGGATCGAACCCATGACTGCTAGTGGCTTGTGCCAACTAGCCCGCTGCTTATGCAACTGAGCCATGGAGGACGGTAGCCGACCACCACGAATTGTTAGTTAACTGCGATATAGCCCGACCCATCCCCCACTGTCGCGCAGGCACCTGCCATGCAGATGACAGCGGTTGGCCTTCCGGCGTCAGGACTTCCCGTTTACGGCAGCTATGAATCGACATAGCATTTATGGAATCCGTAAGGGCGAATTTATATTACTTATGAGTAGAAGGATTTTAGCGAGTATTTTGTTCGTCGCAGTCAGCTGACAATTCGGATAAGTCAACTACCTATCCGGAAAAGCACCAGACGGCCGTTTCGCCCTATTGGGGCTCGTCAGTGGTGCGCATCCTTCGGTCCTCTAGTGAGGATCGAACCCATGACTGCTAGTGGCTTGTGCCAACTAGCCCGCTGCTTATGCAACTGAGCCATGGAGGACGGTAGCCGACCACCACGAATTGTTAGTTAACTGCGATATAGCCCGACCCATCCCCCACTGTCGCGCAGGCACCTGCCATGCAGATGACAGCGGTTGGCCTTCCGGCGTCAGGACTTCCCGTTTACGGCAGCTATGAATCGACATAGCATTTATGGAATCCGTAAGGGCGAATTTATATTACTTATGAGTAGAAGGATTTTAGCGAGTATTTTGTTCGTCGCAGTCAGCTGACAATTCGGATAAGTCAACTACCTATCCGGAAAAGCACCAGACGGCCGTTTCGCCCTATTGGGGCTCGTCAGTGGTGCGCATCCTTCGGTCCTCTAGTGAGGATCGAACCCATGACTGCTAGTGGGTTGTGCCAACTAGCCCGCTGCTTATGCAACTGAGCCATGGAGGACGGTAGCCGACCACCACGAATTGTTAGTTAACTGCGATATAGCCCGACCCATCCCCCACTGTCGCGCAGGCACCTGCCATGCAGATGACAGCGGTTGGCCTTCCGGCGTCAGGACTTCCCGTTTACGGCAGCTATGAATCGACATAGCATTTATGGAATCCGTAAGGGCGAATTTATATTACTTATGAGTAGAAGGATTTTAGCGAGTAATTTTGTTCGTCGCAGTCAGCTGACAATTCGGATAAGTCAACTACCTATCCGGAAAAGCACCAGACGGCCGTTTCGCCCTATTGGGGCTCGTCAGTGGTGCGCATCCTTCGGTCCTCTAGTGAGGATCGAACCCATGACTGCTAGTGGCTTGTGCCAACTAGCCCGCTGCTTATGCAACTGAGCCATGGAGGACGGTAGCCGACCACCACGAATTGTTAGTTAACTGCGATATAGCCCGACCCATCCCCCACTGTCGCGCAGGCACCTGCCATGCAGATGACAGCGGTTGGCCTTCCGGCGTCAGGACTTCCCGTTTACGGCAGCTATGAATCGACATAGCATTTATGGAATCCGTAAGGGCGAATTTATATTACTTATGAGTAGAAGGATTTTAGCGAGTATTTTGTTCGTCGCAGTCAGCTGACAATTCGGATAAGTCAACTACCTATCCGGAAAAGCACCAGACGGCCGTTTCGCCCTATTGGGGCTCGTCAGTGGTGCGCATCCTTCGGTCCTCTAGTGAGGATCGAACCCATGACTGCTAGTGGCTTGTGCCAACTAGCCCGCTGCTTATGCAACTGAGCCATGGAGGACGGTAGCCGACCACCACGAATTGTTAGTTAACTGCGATATAGCCCGACCCATCCCCCACTGTCGCGCAGGCACCTGCCATGCAGATGACAGCGGTTGGCCTTCCGGCGTCAGGACTTCCCGTTTTACGTATAGGATACGTATAGGATACGTTTAACAGTTGCGTTGACTAGTTGCGTGAAGTCGTCCGAAAAAATGTCAGTACTTTTTTAACTACTTTGCTGCCTTCGTGTGTTTGCTTAGCAGATGCTGATTTGATTCGCAGTGTGAAATAAAGGCTGCTACAGCCCGCATGCCAACCACCATTACTACTGCTGGCTCTTGTTTATATTGGAACTCACGTGCACAATTATCGAACCAAAACCTTGCAATTTGGCGCTCGGTGCAGCACTGCTCTTAATTGTCTTGCGCAGCATTCCATTGACCATGTTCGTCGAAGTTACTGCCATTGTTCCTGTTTGTAAGTGTTCGCTTTGCGCTCATCGAGACTCCTAGCTTCGGCTACACCATATACCTGGATTATTATGGCTACGAATTCCAGCCGGCTTTCATCCAAGTAGTCCTTCAAATGCGCTCAAGCAAGGGCATATCCGGGAATAGGCCGAAGGAGCACGCCTTATTCCGGAGGCGAACTGCCAATAACAGAACAGGTTTTCGCCACTGCCAGAATGCCAGAGGGCTGGGAGTGACATTAGTTCACGGTGGTGCTGTGAGTATGGTGACGGTTAACGCAAGACAATTTGACGAACTTGGTTACTACACCCATATTGTCAATAATGGTGTTCCACTGTTTCATGCCACCGAGTCGCTTTCATCTTAAGTAATTTAACGCCGACCATAGAACGTTGGCGCGGGTAACCGTTGGTATTCTAAGTGCAAAGCTGGTTAAGGTCCAACGCTCATTTGGTCTGTATACAGTCGCACGAGGCTCTTTGGGTACTGCTTTGTTTTCTGCATTTAAAGCGGGTTAAATGGGAATGACCGGGGTCTTAACTTTCCATTTACCTTCAGCAGAAACCAAGGCTCAAATATCACTGGTGTTGAAACCGGTCTAAATTTTCGAAACTTTTAAAGCGTGAAAGAAACCCTGACCGTCTTTAGTGCAAGCTTACTGTTGGTGATTGTTATAGGCCTACTTAAGCAAATAAACAAATGAATAAATATTTTATCCTTGACTATGCGAGGCACGCCCATGCAGGCATGAGCAGATATGTACAACTGTACAGACATTTTTGGCAACTATAACGGGGACGGCAGAAGATTGTTCGGATGTCCATGATTGGAACTGTACAATGGTAAAATTGCGAAATAGTAATTTGGCTGTCGTGAGGCCGGGACTTCGGCAAGTCATAGATTGAAAACCCTGAATTATCAATCGAAAAATAACTGAAGAGCACGCTCAAGAGAGATATGACAATACAGTGAGATCCTGCACAAGTAACGCAAAGGTCAGCGGTGGTATCGTAGAAAACAAAAAAACGATAGTATATGCAGCTGTAGAAGTTCCAGTGTAATGAACCTATCTAGAGAAGTGACGTTAGTTGATTTGCCAGCGTGAAGATTTGGGCTGTGAATTTATTCGGTGGCGAGTCACCTTCGCCACGTTGCAGTGTTGTTAAACGGACATGTGTGGCTATTTATATGGAGGAAGCTTGCCAGGCGAAAACGCACCACGTCCTGAAGCAATGCCGCCAATTTATTGAATGGCGAATGGTAAATGGCTAGGTTTCGGGTTATTCGCAGTCAGCTTGCGCCCCATGCTGCTGCCGGTTGATGCGTTAGTCGGGTGCCTATTGCGTTCCTGAGTCCTGTCATGTGCCCGATTAGTAGGTCGGGAGCTAAACATTCTTTTTGAATATGACGAGTTGCTCCACTGCAGAACCACGTGAAGTCTCTGAGGGATATACATTGAAATACCTTGATTTGTTGTTCGAGGCTTGAAGTATAGAATATGGTACCAAAGAAAGAATCGCAGTTCCCCGGGGTATGTAGTAAAATTGATTAGAAATATAGGAAACCACGGCCAATTGAGCTGTCAACGCGGATTAAGAAGCTCCTAATTACCAAATTTTCAAGCTTTGTATCGCAGCAGCATGTGCCTTCCGAAATCAAAAGTAGTTCTCCGGGCTAGAGTAGTGTGGAAAGATAGCGTTAGGCAAACTGAACCCGAAAGTTCAAGCTTCGGAAAATTTGTACCCGTGAATGATAATGAATGATTCGTCTGGTTGGTAAGTTGTAAAAGGGTTGATACTCTGCCGCTCATGTCCTGCTGAAGCAACTAGCTGGCCTGGATTGTTATCGCAACGATGGATACGCCTTAGGTGCATGTCGCCGTACCTTTGACAAACTCGGAAAAAAGGGAAACGAACCGAAACAGCCACAAAGACATAATAAAGGGATGCGTCTGGAATGCAGTCGATCAACTGCAGCCATGATTGGTGTTATTGGCCTTTATAGCCACAGAGGGTGCATGTTTAGCTGGCTTCGTAGACCGTTTCCACAGTTTTATTGCGTGACTTGTCGAGAATGACTGGGATTTAATTGCTGTCCCGCATTCTAGGAATAAATTGACTTTTGGTGCTTTTCATTTATATAAACCTTGCTACCGGTCTTTTTTACTTCTGCGATAATTCATGTACAAGCGGTACCCGTGGAATGGATTTACATACCGAACAGAAACACTAAGCATTTGGTTCACTATTGTGTAGATGCATATGGTTTACTGTGAGCGTGGAACATTGGCGATGGAACTTGTCTTGGCAACTGCTACAATGAAGTCCAAATCTTACATATTTATGGCCTGATGGAAGACCACCAACTATTGTGGATCAGGATGCGGTAACATGGGCATTTGCTCGCTCACTACGTTTCTTGAGTCGCTTAGTGGTATTCCAATGGATGCTAGTTAGTTTATGGATTCCTGCCTTCCGCCTGTGCACTGAATTGCCTTAGTGTGCATTGTCGTCATATTCTGTGCGTCAGACCCAGCCGGAGCAGAGTTAGGCGGACAGGTTGTGCGCCCAAGGAGCACAATGATCAAAGGAAACGCACGCAATGTTTATGACAAGCCCGTGGACGAACAGTCCACAGATGTGCTTGCTGGTACGTTGGATGTAACTTGCTTTTGGCATGCATTTGAGACCATAAAATGGTCCGCGCGGTTCGTGATCCGGAAAATGCAGCGATTGTATTTTCGTGGGAATAGTGGAAAACCCTTTAAAGTGGATATATAAACCAATGCACACGAGGTACATATGAAAGCTATAATGCATCAGAGCGCTAGTGTACCTGGATCGAATGAGTGTGCACACGTTTGGGTGATAAAATGCAACTGACTAGGGCGGCCAAACAATGTGTCCACAGACCAGGGATTAAACACAGGTCGGTTCGAATTCCTTTGGCTGAGGACGAGTCCTCATCACCCATAAGACATGCAAGTACCTTCCGTATGAAAAGTATTTATTAAACCGGAGCCGGCTTACAAGCCCTTTTGCCACTCTGACCCACAGCTAGTCGGAGCATGGAAGTGGGATAGAAACGCAGCAAGGGAATATCCCACATGGAAGCAAGTCCCAGGAACCGGTTCCATGATAGACCATATTACAGTTATTAAACATTTAGGCAAAGCTGTATTTGTTACTCTTCCAATATTCATAATCGCTCTGTTATCTTCAGACGGCTAAACACTTGGAAAACCCATCTGGGATTCGTTAAACAAAACAAACACAACTGACTTATTTAATACAAACACTTCGTACAAATTTATCAGGCTAGTAAGGAGAACCTGCCTTGAAATACGAGGAATAAGCCGTATATTTTATTAGTAAACAAGCAGCTCATATCACCATGCCCGCACTGTCTTTCCATGGACTAGCTCAAGCTAGCAAGGCCAGAGTTTGAACACCTTCTCGTACTGAGCACTATCCGTCATTCAGGTAGTCCTTAGACTTTTCTACTACAGTTGGTCCAAAAACTCTCCGTAGCCTAGTACTGTGTGGTGACTACTGGACACCAAAGGAACCTACGGCTTGTGAGAGGTAATCTTTAAAACACATACAGGACCCTACTGCATGCCTTACAAGTAAGACGGTCCTTAGCAAGTTTGAGCTTGTACGTGCTTAGCACCAGTTACCTCAAACAAGATCCAACATAACTACAACAGCCATACTTGCTCTATTCGGCTTGTTCTTATTTGTACAAATTCCCCGTGTTCTGTGCAACAATGCGCAGATTTTATAGGCTTCATCCACGACGTCACTCGTGGCCTAGCCATTGCCTATCCATACATTGACGACATTCTTTTAGTCAACTTATCAGGCAAACAGTACCTAGTACATTTTACTTACTTCCAACTGCTACGTTTAAAAAGCGTGAACGTTAACCTGATTAAGTGCGAACATATTATGTCCATGGTAGACGTCCTAGGCTAGGTTGTCGAATCCACTGATATGGATCCGTGCAGACAAGATCCAATATATTAATAGTATTTTGCTCTGACCTCATCGAAACAGCACCGTGGATTGTTTCATTTAACAACCCTCGACGCAACGTATCACGCCCGGCCTATATTTAACGTCGTAAGAAAAGAAGCGCCCAAGTTATCTTCCCCACAACCATACCTACCGTTTTACCAAACTAAAGTTAACCATCTCCAATACAGCTATCCTTGCTCATTATTAACCTGCTCTTTATCTTACAACCTGCTTCAAGCATTAGGATAGGAGCTGTTCTCTATCCTCAGGTTGGTGGGCGGTCGCTGCCACAGGGATTCTTCTCCGTTCGCCAATAGACCACGAAACGCTACTACTAAACGTTTGGCAGAGAACTACTTACAACCAAATTAGCCATCCATCACGTCCACACATATGCAATCCAGGCTTTCTCAGTCTACACTGACCACAAGCCTTTTATCTTGGCCTTCAACGCACCTGCTGTTAAATATGGTTGGCTTCACCCGCTTTCGTATTTGCCTGCCACTGTGGCCAGCTACAAACGCCTGCGCCTACATAGGGACCATGGGTGGCTTGCGCTGCACCACCCACAGCTCCAACCACACTCCCCATATCCAGTGTAAACCTGAAGGAATAAGACCGGGAGTCATGTGGATGGGAACCACGTTTCATCAACGGAGCCGGCCCACACTCCTACACAGGCAAACACAAGCACACTGTATTTGGGGAATCAAACGCACGCAAGGCGGTGGCAGGACCTGTAGTCCGCTCCACACTGACTGCATGGAACCACTCTTTGATCTTAGCACGGCCACAGGGACCGTGAACCCTGTCCCCTCCAGCAACGACCAACTGTCGCCTGGAGCCAGTATGGACGAGGTAGTGAGTAATAGGCAGGTAGGCACCTTGTCAACGTGCACATCAAGCGCAGCATCGCCGGAGAAATCTAGCAACAGCCAATCGCTTGAGAGAAAGATAACAAAGAAAATAAATCGAGAAATGCATAAGGAAAAGGTGACATATAACTTAAAGTAATGAACATCCAAATTAAATTGTTTACAGAATAATGCGAGACAAGTTCACGAGGTCAGAAGGTATACTTTACGTAAATGCCACGAACACAAAAATGTTTTCGAAAGGGACAAGAATTGACCTTAAGTGACGTGTGCTAGTTTATGGAAGAAACTAAAGGTAGACATTTATATGAGAAACCAAAGCATTGGGACAAAATTGAAAGCTCACCGCCTGAAATAAACAGACTTAGCACGCAAGCAAACGGTGACATAAATCTTAAAGTAGTAAGCATATGAAATAAGTTGTTAACAAAAGAATACGTTTACAAAAGAACACGAGGTATGTTCACGAGGACAGGAGGTCTATTTTACGGAAAAGCTACAGCACGAAAATGTTATCGAAATAAGTACAAGTGGCTTAAGCGACGTGTGCAAGTGTATGGAAGAGAGCATAACTAGGTATTTGTATGGGAAAGAGAAGCATTATGTCAAAATTGAAAACCCACCACCTGAAATAAATAAATTTAGCATGCAAGCAAGCGGTTAGTAAATCGATTGCAGCATGCCTGCAAACGCTGCGCCGGTTCTGCCTACGTTCTCTGCAGAACCCGTCGGCGCTTCGGTAGTAGTCCCGAGTGGTCTCGCCCATGGCTCACTAAGCCTGCCTGACTCGGGCACTCGCGACCGCATGTGCTACAGCACCATGCACTCGATGCCGATGGAATCCAATCCATCGGTGCTTGCCGCTTCTTCTCTGCATGCATGATGTCTTTCTCACGCACTTCAGCAACTGCCCTCATGTTGAGATCGCGCCATACGCGCTGATCAACCGCTTTCGATTCCCATGACCTGCAATCAACATTAGAACGTGTGAGGCTCACTTTGATCATGTCCTGGTAACGTAACTTTGGTTACCCCACGTGCCGCTTCCCAACACTCAGCTGACTGTATAAGAGTTGTTTCGGTATCCGAGTCGAATCCATACTCCACACATGACCGAGCTATCTCAGGTGTCGCAGTAAACATTCGCATTCCACTGCATACATGCCACTTCGGAGCAACTCTTCCGTGACTGCAACTCTGGCGCCCCAAACGATGCGCAAAATTCGTAGCAGACACTGCTAATGGAACCGCTCTAGATATCGCACATCCCGACGGTACATCGTCCACGTTTCACCGCCGTATAGAAGGACTGACAGTACCATGGATTTGTGCACCATCAGCTTTGTGCCAATGCTAAGCTGCTGGTTGTTCCACACTCGGTACGCAAGCTTCCGGAATGCCGCTGCTGCCTTCGACACGCGAATACGCAACTCCACGTGTAGCTGCTGGTCAGTCGACATCACACTCCCAAGGTAGCTGAAGCGGGAGGTGGTTTCCAATAATTCAGCACCAATGCTGATTCGCGGCAATATTGAAGATTGCACCTCCGTTGGAGGCTGAAAGCGACATACATTTCTGCTTGTGTTGATGGTGAGCCCGAATTTGGCTGCTGTCGAGGCCAGATCACTAGTCATGTGCTGCAACTCATCCGTGCTGGGTGAAAACAACGCACAGTCGTCAGCAAACAGCAACATACGGATAGTTGCTGTTAAATATACACTAAAGGGAATGGTCCCATACAGTATATTACGCAGTTCACTGCTGATATAGCCATGTCACTGGGGTCTCCAACCCCTCGATGACGCTCACGTTTGAATAAAAAACCACACTGCACGCAGCCTGCTAACAACCATGCCGCCAATCCACCGGCTCAAGCTCAAGTAGCAGGACCTCCGCGCCCATTTTTGTCCACCGCACTGCATTGCAACCCGATCCGCATAGAACGGCGGTTAGAGCCATCATTTATGACACTTCCGCAGTCTATCCTGGATCCATCTTCCACGAGTCTATCAGACGCACATGCTTCGGCAACCCTCACTTACAGTCGCATCTTAGTAATCCTGTTTCCTTAAAACTGCTCACCAAGCGTTACGTTTACCTAGATGTAAAGATATCCGTACCTGGGCATCAGCTTGTCTTCAGTATCAGGTATCAAATCTAAACCAACCCAATTTTAGTGTTCTTGGCTAATTTACTCTGCCAGATCAGCGCTTCTCACACGTGAACGTAGACTTGATAGGACGCTTGCCTTCTTTCAGTGGATCCATATACATAACAATATGTTTAGACTACTTCACGTGGTGGCCAAAATTCACACCTATACTTGACATCACAGCTCAGTCTGTTGCACTGCATTCATGGATCGTTGGGTGTCCCACTAGCAATGCGTTTACACCATCAAAACAGACTGTAGAACGCCTTTCAAATGGTTGCAATTTGCTACATTCTCTACCTTCCTCGGCTGCCTACGTATATACGCGACAGCATCGAACTCAGTAGCGAATAGCCTAGCAGAACACATGCATCGACAATTTAAGTCCTCTCTCTGCGACACTTCTGATCCCGGCTGGAGCAAATGATCCTGTTAGTGCTTGAAGTATCTGCTTCAGCAGCAAATCTGACTAACTCTGCGTACCAGAGAAGCTGGTCTGATGCATTACGCTTAAGCTGCTGGGATGGTTAATTTGCCCTTCGACATCCTACATGGCACCAATAAAATTAGGAACTTTTGTTTCTTAACGCATTCCTTTGCTGCGCTTTGCTCTCCTCGGAATCCGATAAGAGGTGTGCAAACAGACAGTAAACTCTCCAACTGCCCGCACATCCTGGTCAGTATATACGTAAGTTGTTGCTTTCTCTAGCATCCGTACACCGTAACACTTAGTGTACCGCAACGAACTTCTAAGCCCTTTAACTTGACATAAACTTTTGCCGGAAAAATTGTGGTCAACTATCTTTTTAAAAGATTGCCCTCGTCAGAGGCTCAGCTTCAACCTTAAATAGCTCAGCCTCAGCTGCCTCTTCGCCACCAGACACCCTAGAGCAATTGGTTATCCCTGACCCTTCTTCAACCAAGCCGCAACAAGAGTCAAGTGACCGACGTGGCAACGAGGTCAAACGCCTGGTTCTTTTCGACTTAGTTACCAATCGCTATACTTCAGGTCATGCGTAGTTTCAACCTTATATTATTACCTGCGTTTATTTACACACGTTTAACGAAACGACCAAAATCTTAAAGCTATTTAACAAGAATAAAAAGGTGTAAACTTTTGTTTTATGTACACTTGTTGCTTTTCAGACGGCACCAAGCCGCCTATTTTGATCACGTCCATCGCATGATTTTGATATATAATCGAGAAAACCATCTCAGTTGCCGCAACATCTAAAATCGCATGTGTCCTACTACTCCGGTTCTATCATCCTAGATCCAAGCGACTGCCACACCCAATTATTGATGTGACAACGGCTTGCCTGGTCCCTAATTTCAAAGTACGGTTCCACAAAGACCAAGTTTAGGATAGCTCGTAGGACCTGGATGTTTATTTCCTGGACTGAGTTGCGACGAGCCGAATTACATTGGTAATGCGCACCATAGGGTTTGCTGCACAGCAAATGTTCTGGCGGCCTAATTTTTGGACTAGCTATTACCTTGCTGACCGTCCAGCATATTGGAAAGCTCTGTAACTCTGCACTTCTCAATACAGCAAACTAACAAATAACATACAAGCTTGACCCAGGAAACGCTAAGCGCGTCCTCCCTGACTGCTTGCACCCGCGGTAACTGCTACCGTATTCTGCCGTTTGCAATTAATCTCACTTTATGACAGCACTTTGGAGGGCTACCTAGCTTCAGAATACATACGTTCAGCATTTTGGGACATTAGCTTGCATTCTTGCACATAACAATCCCTTGGACCTTCTTAGAGAATGGCCGTATACCGCCGTCGAACCTGCATGCTTGCCCCCACTTCCTTGTGGATTTTCTTGATGCACCTTGGTCCTAGGCGATCGAACTGCTGTCACTTACTACTTGGCGCTTATTTTGTTATTAACACTTGCGAAACAGCCCATACGTGCAATCCTATAGTATTTAGCCTTGTAGCTGCTTGTTATTAAATATTGGTAACTACTATAAATATGCGTCAACGCTGGTAAAACAAATCTCGGTTCTGATAAAAAGCAACCTAAGCTGTAACGTATATACCTAATCAACTATTTCATAATCGCATAATATACAGTCATACTTTTGCATATCATATTAACCTAGCTGTTCCTCTCCAGTACAAAATTTTTCGTGAAGCTGGTATCCTAGATTATTGTTGGTTTGTGCTTGGATTACTGTCAAAGTTGCAAATTAATAGAATAATAAAATCTTGCGCCTCTCTCATCCAGCTTGTTTACTTTAAAATATTGCGTAGTTTGCCGCAAATACTCAGCTAGCATGTTTAGTGGTAAGTGTACTATGGCTTTGGGATAATTCGCTGGTTTTATTAGGCGTCATTCAATTAAAGGGCATAAGGTAGATTAGGTAATTCTTCAGCTTTCTGCGCCAAGCTATAACGTGTTGTTGACATTTCATTTGCTAAACGTTGCGCTTGGATTTCCTTTCATGCCTTTACTATTGTTCCCGCGGTAAACGTTTGTATACCAGGATTTTGCCATGCCATACTGTAAAACTTTTCGTGTGTTTCAACGAGTATTGTGGTTTTGCGCAACTGTATTTTACTCGGCCCTAAGAAGTTTAGATTTAAAAGTTCAAAATAGGCGAATTGCCTGGATATCGCAGTAAACTTAATAATTGTGCACATCGTAATGGATCCCGTACACAGCAATAAAATAATGACAATTCATATGCTGCGACTTCTCACTTAACTAAACTAAAAATCACTTTTATGTAAAGGTAGGTTGACTGTTTGCTCAGTAGTCATTTACGTACTTATATGCATGCACGTGAATCAACATACACATCTTAGGAACCTCATCACATTCAGAAGCATTGCTAACTCTCAAATGATGTACCATTTAGTATTAGATCATACTATTAAATATTCATGCTCACCGACTGCTGGTAATTTCTTTGGAATGGTTTGATACCCTGCATTTCTGGCTTCTGGTTAAGCGGCCAAATTCTGCTGGAAGGCGGCTTAAAATTTGGCTTGATTCAACTTGTAAACCTATATCAATACTGATTTTGATTTGCGTAGCTGTACACTTGTGTTCCCTGACACCCATCATGCTCAAAATAGCGCTTATAGGAACCACTGACACCTTACTGACTAAAAATACAATGCGCGCTAAACCATGCTCCGTCGTATTATGTTGTCAGTGGTTAAAATTGTACCTACTTGCGGCATATCAGCGGCGAATTTTGGCAAAGATCATCCTGTGTATACAGCTCATCCAAAACGCTAGGTACCCAACCAGTAGAGGTTCCGTTGCGTCTCCATAGCTCAGTGGATAGAGCACTGGTCTTGTAAACCAGGGGTCGGGAGTTCGATCCTCCCTGGGGACAGCCAAATCTTTGCTGGCCCTCTACCCAGAATGTGTGTATTATTGGCCACCACCTCTTTTGTGCATACCTTAGGCCGGCCTCATTCAGGTTGTAGTGTGCGCTCCCAATAGTTGTCTGTGGGTTGTCTCACCCATGGTGGTGCATCTGTCGCGATTTGCATTTGCCGAGCTACTATTAATTACTGAGTAGCGTAAAAATTCAATATTATTTAGCGCTTTGCAGTCTAGGACCTACCATAGAGCTTTAGCTAGCCTATGCCGCACGGTAATGAGCATATGTGATGCATATACCTTTGAAGTACTTTGGTGAAACAAATAGGTTTGCTGGTACCGAAGTGGTCAGACTCCGTGCATAGAGAACCTTATCGCTGTATTTTGTCCAGCCACTGACCCACTCGAAACATTTTCTTTAAAGATTGAGTGCATACCAGTTATAGCTTTTATTTCTTATTTGCGGCATGGGCTGTATCCTAGGAGGTCATAGTGCCAGGCAAATCGGGATACGGACGTGGCTATATCCTAACTTACGTACATGTAAAACAATACCCTCATCCCTGTTGTTTTTATTTCCTTCTCCCTTCCTACGTTTCTCTAATAGTACATGTATCGTATGTCATTTAATAATTTACTGATGCTTAAATTGCAATAGGTCATTATTATGATAACCATTACATGTTATTTATGATTTGCATAAAGTAGTTATTTAACTCATAAGCGCGTACACCTGCCTCCTTTTGGACGTAGGAATTAACGCGTCATTTAAGGGTATATTGCTTTCCATGTGTTTACTACTAATCCACCTTCCACAGAACGTATCAGAAGCCCATCACCACCTTTAGGCTTAAAGGTTAAATAGTAACTCCCCTACACTTCTGCTACAAACTTGGTAAGGAGAATCTTCCATCGTACATATCATTCGCAGAAACGTATTCAAGAAACAGAATCTAGAATGGCCAAAGTCCCACAACACAATGTGTTTATAGTTGTTTGTCCGAAGAATGCCTATGGAATCAGTTAACTGAATGATTATATAAGCACCTCGTCATTTTTAGTCTTTAGTCGCTCACGGTCTTCCGTCCATATATTTTTTGCGTGCCTGCCGCTCGCTGCTAACTGTATGCCACATTGCTGTCCATTATTGCTAAATACAGAAAGCATTCTTTATTTGAAACCAAGAAATTATGAGGCTAGCTAAATTACACATGCTTTCTAGCACCCTGTCACATGTGCCTTTTATCTACCTGCTCACACGCTTGTCGTCCTTTGCTTGCAGCATGTGGCCCCAATGTACCTTATTAATGAGTGCTGACATGAAGTCTTATATGAAGCCAAGTAAGCAGGAGACCATCTGGTTGACACGTACTTTTTGTCGCTTAGCCTCCAACGCCTCCCCGCATGCTTACCTGCATGCCGCTCACTGTCCACAATGTGCCGCCTTTCTGTAGCTTATACATAAATGCTGCAATACATAACCCCAACGCTAAGTGTAAAAGTGCGGCTACAAGGTTACTGCTTATTTTGCAATACCTGGTAACGCGCGCTACTTGTCTACCTTCTAACCAGCTTGTCGCACTCTTTTATTCGTCTAATGCATAGCAGCGCCACCCAAGTTTAAGCGTGAGTGACGCCGTTCCAATCAAGTACTTTGCTGCTACTTTTAGCAAGCTGGCCGGAATCAGCAAAGGCTGGAGTGGGAGCAAAATGGTGGACTTCTCGATAGCGAACGACCTACTGGAACAAAACATTAGAAGCTATGGAATCGGCGAACCTATATGCAGTGGGGTATGTAACTTCCACGCGCTACGTCAAATAAATGCAAGAGCATGCAGCTCTGTTTCCAATCCAATTGAGGTCCAGAGTGGCGTGTTCCAAGGCTGCTTACTAAAGCCAAGTTTAGTCCTAACATTCAGTAAAGACCTTGACAGTGTATTCAGTCGAATTTCTTACTATTTACAGATAAAGTTGTATTCCTGCTGATCATGTGGCATTGCAGAGCGATCCCGACAGGACTTTGTTGTGCACACCCGATAGGCGGCCCCAGTTCAACGTGACCAATTGCAAATTCGTAAGCATACGCTAGCAGCTAATTCATAAAATTTGAGTTGGATGTTAACATTTACAAACTGCTTCCAAGGAGCCCACCTCAGGGTGGTCGTGCAGGACGACCAGGATGACTCAAAAAGGCTGAAACGGCATAAAGAATAGCCAGAGAACATCTCGGTCTCGTACGGATGGTGTTTGTTACGTTAGTGCCATTTACGTGAGTCATCCAGTAGAATATGCCATCCAGGTATGGCGTTCGTGGCGCAGGGGCAACGTTGATGCGCTTGAAGCTCCAAAACGTAGAGCGACCAAAGTCGTTACAGGATTGTTTCATCTCTCCTACCAACGCAGACTGCAGTACCTGAGGTTGTACGTTAGTGGATAGCAACGACAGTGAAGAGACTTAACCATGGTTTATTTATAACCGACGAACCTAAGTCAAACAAATCGCAAACGGTTGCAGCTGCGCAAAAAGCTACCTAATAGGCCAGCAGCCCAAACCAGCTACACACCACAGTCAGCTTGATTGTCGCCGAGAAACTTGCTTCCTCAGTGTCCTGTGTCTGCCATACCCTTCCTACTTACAAGATCATGGCTCCTACAATAACGCTATTAACAAGACGCACTGCTGAAATTCTTACCTGCTTGCATTACTTGGTATACTCCGTTTCACTTGGAGGGCGGAAGGACACAAAGATAAACATGTGCTTAATGGCCCTTTCCGCAACGTATATGTGTAAATACATGCAGAAGTGTCCATGTGAGTAGCCCGGGTGTATAAACTGGTTCAGCGTAGCACGTCTGTCAAAGGAATCTACATACGGGTGAGCTTTGCTGCTGCTTTTTTCTTTCCTATTCACGTTATGAAATATAACGGCACTTTTTACTATTTTGTGTTTGCACATTCCATTCCTACTTCAACCTATCGTTATGCATTGGTGCATTTAAGTGGGTGTACGCTTAACCGAACAATTTTCTCGATTTGGTGATCCAATAAATTAGACCTTTTACTCTAACCATCCAACGTCACTTATCATGCACGCTTTCTATCTGTGGTATCTCATTGTTAATTGCGCACTGTCCACTTTCAGACAAACAATGCTCTGCCATGTTTTCGTAACTTACAACCTACAGCGTATATAGCATAACCGGTAGTCAGATATCATGCCTGGTTGCTACGTCGCTCACAGTCCCTGGTTATTCCGCATTGTAAACTGCACCCGTTATCTATTTACTTTGTATGCGTGGCAACATTGCTCTTGGTAAGTGCATGTGGCAACAAGTGCATGTACAACCTGTTATTGCACCTCATCGTGGTTACGGGTGTTGACTTTATACAGAATTAAACTGCCTCCTTACATAAGTAATACCCGCATTTACCAATCGACGGATGCGTTAACCTATTTCCAACTGGCTGGCTGGCCGAACAACCTCCTCGTGGTGCCAGCTGGGTGGGTGGGTTTACCCCTTCCAGCAAATAGTTCGGCGGCAGTGTTCCAGGACGTGGTGGGTTTCCGCCTGGCAAGCGTTCTCCCTATAAAAAGCCACAAATGTCCGCTTAACAACACTGTGACGTGGCGGTTGTGACTCGCCACCAACTAAAGTCACCCATTGCTTATCCGGACGACCGCTTCAAGTCCACAGCCATCAAGCACCCATTTAACACTGGCCACACGTTCAAGCACGATCAAAAAGACTGGAATACATTTACGAACTCCATAAACACGGCTAAACACGCCCACATACACACTTACATACATTTATATAACAATCTATGCGACAATCTCATTGATCCATTGTACATTGACTGATCACAGTTTGTACTCTTAACATGATCATGTCTGTGCAGACGTGCCTCGCTCAGTCGAGAATAAACATTTTATTTATTTATTTATTTATTTATTTATTTAAATAGCACACTTGCAAACCTTTAAGTCCAATCCATCAAAAGAAATAGGATTTACTGTATGGTTATGATTTAGCATGGTTTTAGATCTATGTATATATAATAAGAAAATATATATATGCATAATACCTGGGATACCAGGTAATAAGTTTTACATGCCGATGTACATCAGTAAATCTATCCATACGATTATGTGTTACATAGCGGGCTGCTTCCATCCGTCCATCCTTTTGCATAGCTTTTGCGCAATATGCGTACACAATAGCAGGCACCGTAGTACTTTGAAATACATGTAGCATCACTAACTTGCAGATAATTTATTACGGAACACAAATGTATACTTCCCAGTTACTCATGTCACTACCACAAGCACTTATTTTGTTCGATCATTATACACTTACGCATATTTTTCATCCGAATTGTACAATTTCCTGCTTGTATTAGCAAGTAAATAAATAAATAACTATTTTATTCTCGACTATGCGAGGCACGCCAATTGAGGCATGATCAGGTATGTAAAGCTGTACAGACATTTTTGGGAACTGTAGTGACAGTAGGAAATTGTTTATATGTCCATGCTTGGAACTGTGCAATGGTGAACATGCGAAAGAACGATTTGGTTGTAGTGGGATCGGGATCCATTTGCTTGGACATAATCGCTCTGCCTTATTTCGCAGTCATACCTCGACAAATAATAAATAGAGAATCCTAAGTGATCCATTGGAAGATAATTGAAGAGCAAGCTATCCATTATGATGATTCTACTTGATCTGCCAGTGTGAAGTTTTGGGCTGTGACTTTATTCGGTGGCGAGTCACATTCGCCAAGTTGCAGTGTTGTTAAACGGACATTTGTGGCTTTTTATAGGGAGAAGGCTTGCCAGGCGCAAACCCACCACGTCCTGAAACACTGCCGCCAATCCATTGAATGGCAAGTTGTAACTGGCTATGTTTCCTGTTGAACGTTTTTTGCTCCGTTATTCGCAGTCAAGTTGCGTTCCATTTTTCTGCTGACTGGTGCGTTTTGCGAGTGGCCATTGCGTGCCTGGGTCCTCTCCTGTGCCAGATCGGTAGGTCAGGAACTAAGCATTCTTTCTAGATATGATGTGTTGATCATTTGCAGAACCCCGTAAAGTCTTGAAAAATATACGTTGAAATATGTTGAAGTCTTGGAGGACAGGATAGATTCCGAAGAAAGAATCGCAGGTCCCCCGGGGTATGTATTAAAATTGATTAAATATACGGGAAACCACGGCCATTTGAGCGGTCAAAGCGGATTGAAGAGCTTAGAATGACTGATTGTTAAAGCTTTGTATTGGCAGGAGAATGTGCCTTCCGTAGTCGAAAGTCCTTCAGTCAAGAGATATGTGGATAAGGTATTGTTAGGTAAATTGAACTCAGTGGTTTATGCCGCCGAAGAATTGTACCTGTGCAAGATATTGAATGATTTGTCCGGTTAGTAAGTTGTAAAAAAGTTGACAATTTTCCGCTCATGTCCAGGTAAAGGAACTGTGTGCCTTGTATTGGTAAAATAGTAAAGCTTTGTGATTGCCTTCAGTGGTAGACATTCAACATCTAACCACATTTGTTTCATGTTTCAGCCTTATCTACGTTATTCAACGTTTGGCTTTCACTGTTGTCACCGATGCAGAAAACGATATTTCAAAGGTATTTATCACCGACGACAATTACGGCATGCCATGCGGGGTAAGTCTGAAATATACACTACCCATAACATTCCAGTGCATGTTTATTTTTATCCTACCTGCATTAGTTATACGTTTGTTATAAGACTAAGGTATTTCACCGTGTAACAATCCCTTGATATGTCAGCCTTTCTTTAAACGTACTCCCAGTTAAATTTTCGCGGCAATTTTACTAAGATACTGTACACCAATTGAGTAAAAGCGGTACGTTGTGGTACCGCTTTATAAACAAATGTGATGTCTTAGTTTTTATCATTGAAACATTAGTTAACAGTCCCGGAGTTTCGCCAGTGTCGTCTTGACGCCAGGGGTTCCATTTTCTCTTGGCCCGAAACAACATGTTCGCTATTGGGCAGAGCACAGCTACCATGCACTTCAGACATTTTAAAACGACCGTGACCGTTACCGCCTACGGCACCAAGGCCCAACACATCGCTTAAAATAGTTCCGCTGTCGGTTATAAATACTTATTGCTAAGTACCCTTAATTTGTTTGCTTCGTTTTCTACAACTTGGTATAGGTATGAATAACTGCGGTATACGTTTCGTAACGCAGTGCCCGTTAAACAGTTTCTTGCCATACTATGTGTTGGATACTTCCACACAATAAGGGCCGTTCGATTGCACAATAAGGAAAAGCTGCTGCTTGGGGAAGTTCGGTGGTACAAATGGTGCATATAAACATTGGAACCTAGCAACCTATTCAAGGGTGATAAGTGCGTATTAGTTAAAACTGTAGATGAAATGGTTTAGTATCATGAATTGTTATGTAAGATAAAACGTTACGGATAAAGGCGTATGCGTAAATTATACGTTTTATTTTTCCAGTGATCATACTTGGTGGTGCAACTGCTGCTAGGATGGTGGATGTAAGAGCAAAGCTTTTGCTGCGGCGACGTACCACAGTGTGGAAGACTTAGAGGAACAGTTGGGAGGTTTTCATCTAGAAAAGGCGAGTCGTATTTTCTAAGTTCCATCAGTATTCTCCGCAGCATACTGCGGTGAACTCAGAACGGACTTACCCGATGGAGTTGTTTACGATTACATCCAGTACCCTCGTGTGCATTGTGAAAGGACACGATCCTGTGGAAAATAGTAAGTTATCATGGTGCGCAAGTACCTTATCGCCTGCATGTAGATACAAATTGTATGATTGCAAGCCCCTTATCCGTGCTTTTATAGGAGGGTAGGTATGTTGGTAGAAGTTTCCGCATGCTTCACAATCATGCTTTTCAGCCTGGAAACCCGCAGTTTTACTCAAGCAACCGTCGGCTCTCATTGGGACAAGCGTTAGTCGTTCTGCGGTTGATGGAAAGTTTACGCAGAACACCGGATTTGCATGGGCCTAGATTACACCAAAACGGCGAGCGTGTCATGCGCATAGATCTTCGCAATTTGCGGAGACGTCATCGGAGTAAGACAGCATGTGAGGTTACAGACGTCGCCTCGATATTAGAAAGTCATGGAGTTTGCCAGTTGACGTTTGAGGGGAATCAGCTCCTGTACGTGCTTTTTCTCCTTATATGGTCCGTCCCATCGTGAAACGATATGGTGAGATGTTTTAGTGCGATGCAACCCACCAGTTTAATTACTCTAGGTAACTACTGTGTCATTGCATGTTTCTTGCCGTGAGTGGTCTAGGATTATCATTTTTACGGCCTTATAGCGGATGAAACATCGTTCAGCTACGGCCTTGCGGTTGAAGCCATGATGCAAATGGTGCCAAGCATAAGGCTTTGCCGTACTGGTATAACGTATAAATGTGCCGCGCAGTTTAAGGCCTTAAAATCGTTGGTATCCGAACGCAAGGATGGTATTTGGCAGTTATCATGTTAAATGTGACATGATACGACGTTGCTAGCTGTTACGTAAGATATCCGTTTCTCATAAACTGCAACTACGTGTGTGGTTGCAGAATCAAACCTACAGTCGTAAAGTGTGTCAGCTTGCTTTGTTATTAACCGCGGTCAGGTTGTGTAATAATAACTGCTACCGGTATTTGGCCGGAACAAGGTTGAAATACGCTGACTGTTAGGTTGCTCACCAGCAGAGAAACGTTGTGCACCGATTGCCGTAAGCGAACAGCGTGGAGAGTAAAAACAAATACCTTAAATATTATCTGCCTGAGCGATCCTCGCTTTTACTCACTTTACCTGTATTGTTGATCGTGTGAGTAGTTGTGTGCATAAAAGAACAAGATCACAAGGAAGCGTAACCTGAGCATTGTATCTATTCCATCGGATGCAACTGCTGTGGCGTACCTTTACAAACAGCTGGGGAAATTGTTAGCGAATGTGCTTTCAGCCTGTTTTCGCGCATCCACTGTTCTCCGTTGCCGGTCTGATGGCCCTATTAGTTAGTGACCCGTCCCCGTTCCAAGGTACGTCGTGTGTACATCACCTGTGGCAGTGATGGTGATTGCGAATACAGCCGTCAACGTCAGTTACGTTGTTGGCATATTTATTAGGTTGCTCGCATTCGTCGCCACCCCGGGGACGACATCTTTTATAGTCTTCGATGCGTTGTTCCTTGAAAGCCTCCCACAGCTAGTTCTGCCGATGAGGAAGAGTGTTGTGTGTTGGGTTCGCGAGATCCTGATGCTTCAGATGATGCTGTTTTGTACATTGTGTCTGGAAATTTCGCAAGGTGCAGGAAGGGTTGTCGGACCTTCTCGCTCAAGTACGCGGTTACGGTGCAGAAAATATTTGGCTGTGTTGCACGTGTTTAACATGCTGGGCTCATTGGTGTCAAAAGAAGGCAGTTTGCAAACTGTAACCTTGCACATCTAAGTTGACTGTCCCGCTTCCGCTGAATACTGAGGCAAACTTAAACCTATTATGGGGTTTAGCACAGCCGGAAACCCCACATGATCACTCAACTATCGCTGTGTATACTTTCTCTGATGGTGACGTTCAGCAGCGCTTGTAATTAACTGGTGGGAGTAATTTAACTCACCACTTCAACGCAAGCAACTTGCCCCTACTTCGCATCCGGGCTAGGAAACCGCAATCGCCACCTAAATGTCACGTGACGGTGGTGAGGCCCAGAAAAGTGCGCTTAGTGGATCAGCATTTCGGAAATCGCACGCTACCACATCGTCCTATTACTCAGTCCCCGTTAAACCCAAGCGCGGTACTCAGGTAAACGGTTCAGAATATATGTTCGGTACTTGTCAGCTAGAGGATTTCATAGCAGGTCTTGCTGACGCCGTTGATTGGGTTTTGTGTGAGGTTTGTGCCCATCGGTATTATGCAACCTGTGTTTGCTACGACGGTGATCCGGATTTTTTTGTGTTACTTATTTCTCCTAGGGCGTTTGGAATGTGTGTCCGGTCCCTGCGGTGCGTTATGTTATTGGCATACTTCTGTCGTATGCAGTTTCTGTATGCCGTATCTGATTTTTCCCGCGATCGGTGCCGGTTTCTGTAGGCGCAATTCTCCATTCCAGATACCTAACTGTTGCAATGCTGTAAACCCCGGTGTATTTGCGCGTAGTTTCATTTCACGATTTTGTATTTCGCAATCTAGATATTATTTCCAACATAATTCTTCCGGTTTCTCTGTGTGGATATATGATGTTTGTGCATTGTTGTCCTACTTAGCATCGGTGTTGGATCCTTTTCGTGTTGGTATAGTAGGTAGCCAATACGTTGATCACTAGCTGCAGTAGTGGTGCAAGGGCTAATGGAAATACATATTGGTCTTTCGTGAAAATATCCGGGACAACGGCGGTATTCCGTGGAGGACCAGTTCTAATCTCAGGTGTAGGAGTGTAGCAAAGATCCCAAAGCTGCGATAGCTTTTGGCCCGGGCCTGCGTACTTTCTTTATCACATCATGTTCAGATAGCGTTAAGGGTAAACCGCTGCGAAACCGTATTCCAGGATCGTAAGGTCATGCGAAGGGAACAGCGTTCCCAAGCTCACCGTAATTTTATAGGACGAGGTTTACGAAACACGGAGCGTTCGGCTGGTTGCCGCGAGCGCCTTCTGCGGGTCCAAGGAGGAGTTAATGTCCCGCGACAAGATGACTCCCAGGGTCATTTCATGTGCAACAGACATTAAGAGATAACCTGTAATATAATACTCACCGAAAGCATCTAGACCAAGATTCGGGAGAAGGGCACATTTGGCACGGATTACCCGGATTCCTCACTAACCAGATTAGCATCTGGTCACACGAAGCTTGTATTCTGTCGGGGTCCTTGGGGCTAGTCTTAGGCTACCTCCGCCAATCATCACAGTATACAGGACAGCGTGTTTGCGGTGCCGCTGGAGGGTCGTTGGTCTAATAAGTAAAGTGCGCTGGCCCAAGAAAGGAGCATCGCGCAACCCCGCTGGTCATAATTACAAGATCGAAAAGTGTTTGGTACACATTCGCATGAATGGGTTTCGCCTCCGCGAAGTCTAGGTAAACAACCTCAATGATGTTTGAGCAGAAGCAAACCATGAGGCTCTTTGAACATTACCATCCTGAAGTCAGTGAAGACGTCATCAAGGGTTTTCTCTCGCCCGTCGCTGTAACCCATACTTCTCGGACAGCAAGCAAGTTAGTGATGCAGGATCGTGCCTAGCGGAATCTGTCCTGTGATGGGTTCATTGCGCATCAACCTTCCCATTGACCCTGCAGTGAGCGCTTGATTATGCCCTCAAGATTCCGCAGACAACGGAAGTCAGATATATAAGGTGGTCAGTAGCAAGATGTTGCGGGCATCTACGTTTGCAGTAAGGCATCAATGTTCCTACATTCCAAGCGCTGCGTAAGAAGCCATTTGCAAGTAGGAGCCGCATTATTTGGCACATGTGATCGGCGAATTATTCGGCCTCAATGTAGAGGAATGTTGCCTGCTGTCAGGCAGGGCCTGTTGCGAAGTAACTGTTCCATTCAGGGATTAATCGCATGAGAATCACTACTTCAGCTTCCACTAGATCCAGGGTTGTGGTGCACGTAAGCGCCTATGTATTGGCCGAGCGTGATTCAGCTACGTAGACAGCTGAGCACCGCAAGACCTTTTGACTTATTCATCTTGGCCAGGCGGTGCAGTGCTTTCCCCCCGGGGCAAATAGAATTAGGATACCAACGGCCGGTCTAGTCTACGCCGCTTTTGGTTTGGGCGAACTATCTCCGGGCGTTTTCGGGATTGACCAGCGAAGCATTTATCTTAGTTAGCTCGCCTCCTCCGCTTGTTTAGGGTGCATAGACGTCGTACAACATTGTACTTTAAGTAACTTCGGCGTACATGGGTTTTCTTGGATTCCTCCCAGATTTTGTCGTTTGTCAGTAAAGACCTCAGCTCCAGTTCGACGCGGGGTTCCTTTGTAGAATCCTGTACCCTTTTATATCTGGTTGGCTTCCCCTGTGATTGACAACAGCACGGTCAAGCCTAGAGTACAGGCACGGAAACCCCTTCCGAATTAACTGTTGTTCCTTACGGGGTCCATTAAGTAAAACGTGGTGACCTTTAGATTCTCAGCTCGTAGTATCATCAACAGCCGTATATCAGCCAGTTGAGCTGATGCTTCGCTGCCATAAAATTATGCGGCCCTATGCAATAAAGCCTAAGAAGAGGGAGCGAAGGAGGACTTACCTAAAAACCTTAACGCCCTAAACAAACATTTAGGGTCAAGTCGCCTACACCTTGTGTCGACAACGTGCCGTCACAAACAGTTGCCTGGGGTGCAAATCTAAGGCGCCATTGACGCTACAGCTCCCTTGCGGCTTTCACTGCCGCAGAGCAGAGGCAGTTATTACCCTGCGGATAACGCAGCACTAAGCACACTTTAAACAGGCAAGCCGATTAGGTGATGGCAGCGGGCGCGCCACTGGTGTCGGTTGCGAGCCATGTCCTGTAAAGTCACGAGCCAAACACAAGTTGTGTCACTTGGACTCCAGTCCGGAAGTCGAGGCAGACCAACGGCAACCAGTTTGGTCGATAGTGCTTTCATGTACATCTGCTAAGTCAGCTTCTGTCCCCCTCGAGTCTTTCGCCCTCCTGCACCTAGTAGACTTAGCAAGACCCTAATAGGTAAAAGGTGACCAGGCATATGTAGCACGTGCCAGAAACAATGCAACGTCTTCAGTGCTGTCTGTTGTTATAGTCAGCTAGCACGTTTTTCACTACCTGGTACTCGCACATAAATGTTGCGGACATGCTGGTGCCGTCCAACACCGATGTGCGTTTTCAACGCGCCGGATGAAACTGTTGTAGCCCTGTCGGCTACTGTGTGCACATCCTTTGCTTAGTTTGCAGTTGTATTGGTATATCAACGTCCTGCAATTAATTCCAGTGTGGTTATTTTATTTATCCAGGCACAGGGTGTCAATAGTTGTGTAATGCTAGCGGACTTATAGCTCCCTGAATTCTGATGCACCGAGCTAACTTTCAGTTCGGCAATGGACACTTGTTGATGGTTCTTCGTTGGTGTCGTTATCATTCATCAGTATACATGTTAGCTAGAGGTAGGAAACACCCCAGCTACTGTGCCGCAATACATAAAAGAAAAGGATAGAAATACAGCAGTTGCATGCCAGCTAAGTTACCAGCAACCTATAGGCATCGTTCCGGAAAGTTACCAGCCGGCTACAAGGAAACAAGAAACACTGTTATGTAAAATTATATTACGATGCAAAATGAGATCGTGTTTGGAAGGGAAGCTACTATGGATGGGGAGGTACAAAGAAACTCACAGCAGGAACGCCACTGTGGTCCGCTCCGTTGGTTGAGATTCAGTGTCGGTGGCATTGGGGTGGCTGCGAAAAGAAATGCGTTTATCCCCGCATTTGGCATTCCTGAACTACCCAATACATTACACAAACCGTGTGGAATCACTTGCTTTGCCTGCCGTAGGTACGACGCTGGCAGATTGACCGGTTATCTAGGAAACCACTGCCCCTCCATCAATCATGAGGCGCAGCCACACCGCAGGTGGACAACCGGCCAGTTGTCAGAGAGAAATGAGGTAAAGGACAACTGAAATGGGTTGCGCCTACCCTTCTAGCCTGCTGCCAAACTAACCTGTCGTTGGCCCTCCCTGCCAACTTTAGAGAACATCCCCAACTAAGGACCTCAGTGCCGGTTCCCCACTCCCGCTGCATAAGTCCGACGCACTTGTTCCAACCGCGCTTCGTACCGCGTTCTTAGAAAATACTAACCGAGAATGACGCGGGGCACATAAAGACGCTAAAATGCTACCTGAGAGGATGCACGCACACATTTACTCCATGGCCCGATATTTACAACTGCCTACGGTTAACAAAAGTTTATAGCACGTTGACATCATTCGTTTGCTTATTGCTTGGAGGTTCTTACATACGTCGCTAGGGCGCACCCTCCTTGCACCTGAAGTCGTACGTACTCCGAATGATATGGCATCGAATTGTGAGCTCCATCCAATAATGTTCTGCTGCTGTTGTAAACCATGTTCGGACGTAATATCCACTTTTGTACTGTCTTCCACAAGTACAATGCTATCTCAGAGATATTCTAACTTGTGTACCGGCGCAAGTAATTAACGTCGAGCTGCTGTAATGCATCGTGCAGCTTTATAATGCAGGGCCTTGTGAACCTGTGCCTAAAAAACGTGTTGGCAACTATTTGAAGGAGGCATATACCATTACTCATTGTTCTCGCTGCGTGGGTTACGAGCCGTTAACATGCTCACACGCGAAGTCGTGAATATTTGTGAATCGTTTAAGCATTCTATCCGGCCAGTGCATCCACTTTTCATACTACCTTTTACCAACCCATGTCATTCTCTCCTTACCAAGCATTAAATCAGCGTGGTTATGTGCTACTGTGGCGTTTGCGTTACAAGCCTGATGGTGTACCATTAGCATTTACCAGCTTGGCGCGATCAACCGCAACCAAGTACCTTGGAAACCTGAATATTAGTAACTTCTTGTAAACACTGGGTTGCTGAGTGTCGCCTCGCAAGTTTCCCATATACACCGCTCGTGTTTACCACAGTTAGAAGTTGCCAGGCATAAGATTATTTCGCATGACTTACTTCAACGTACACGTTTCTCTGTAGTGTGGGCAATGTTTTCTTACAACTGTACGTGCGTAACCGTTAGGTCCACCATGAGCTTATGCATCTCGTTGCCAACAACATGATTCTATATGTTAGCCACCATGCGTTGCTAAAAATCTAGCGTTAACGTGCGTGCATAGGTAACATGCACTTGCACGCTTCTTAAGTGTCCACTCTTGTTGGTCCAAAGCGCTGCACACGTTCCCTTATCCGGCGTACATATTCGGGGAGCTGTTTCAATTTCCGTTTTACATGCCTTACCAATCATCGTTCGCATGGCTATCTCTCAGCGCATAAAAGCGCCAAGAGTCGCATTGCGCCGCATAGAACTAATAAATCCAAATGACAACCTTCGCCACCAGGCCATCTAGGCAAGGTAAGGTCATTTTACTTGAGGCAATCCATGTGCATTTGGGTGTGATACTTGCTTCCGCAGGACCTTCAGTCATCCTGAACACGCGCACATCGGCTTCCTAAAGACAACTGAAATCCACCTTCTTATTTCTCAGGGTCAGTAGATGCAAAATATAAAGGTCCTACTTACGTGCATACCTTCTGTATTGTCCACAAATTAAAATTGCACGTAAACATAGCGGACGATGCTGTTCAACCGATATTGCGCAACTTGATTGGAAACCGTTTTAAAAAAGGATATAAGTACACGGAGTTTAATGCAAACAAGTTTCACAATGTCCTTATATATGATATCCTGTTATTGGAAGCAGTGGTCAGCCACCTAAGGTTTACTCTGCATACGTTCCATGCCTCATTGTAGGCACATTACAACAGATCGGTCAACAGATAGCACTTGCCAGGACATTGGAGATCTTCTCGATTGATATTTGCTGGTTATCAGAGACCCGGCTGCAAGACTCGGGTTCTGTGCTCACTCTGCGATCCGCTTCAGGTGACGCAAACAGTATTTTCTCAGTGCGCCTATCCGGTGACGATGCAGCTTCGAGCACCGGCCAAGCCGGTGTTGTTATTGCTCTGAGTGCCCGGGCTGTAGCTACTCTGGTTGATTAGATTCCAATCAGTGGCCCGATGTGGGCGGTCCGATTGGCTGTCACGTTCAAATTTCGAAGTCGCGCGGGACTAATAGGTGTCTAATCATCATCGCAGCCTACACGCCCACATACGGTAGCGATGAGTCGGTGAAGAACGGCTTCTACCGCCAACTGCCCCAGCTCCTACGCTACAGAAAAAGAACGGACGCTGGTGTGCTGGCGTGCCATATGAACGCACAAGTTGGAAAGTTGTCTACTAATGAAATGCATCTGGGCAGTCAGCACCGTGTAGTCTCCCATAATAATACCGGTGCATGGTTACTTCATTTGTGTGAAGCTGTTCGCTTATATTTTGCTAGTACTAATTTCCGACACAGCACTCGCTGGAGGGTGACTTGGCGCCCACCAGCCTCGAACCAGCCTTGGACGCAGATCGATCACATTGCTAGCAGTTACCGCTGGAGAGGCAGCATCCAGAACTATCGCTCGATTTGGAGCACATGGGTGGACACCGATCCTGCACTTGTATGTGCTGATATGCGGATGCGTTTCGGCGGATGGCCAGGAAGACGCTTTTAACGCATTGACACCAGACAACTGACAAAGCCAACTGTTCTGAATGCGTATCCAAGCACGTTGACATGCGAATTCAGTAAGTCCTCAGTGAAGCCAATTGATGGCCACTGCTCACGTGTACGCCAGACCCTACTAGCAGCAGGCACATCCTCACGTGTTAGGTCTAATATCCAAACTGGATATTATAAATAAATAAAGAAATAGTTTATTCTCGTCATTGCGAGGCACACCAGCACGCGCGTGATCATGGTACTACAGGCATGCATGATCGGCAATTGCACAAATTAGTACGTTTTGACAAATAGCGTGGAAAGTTATGTGTGTATTGACATGTAAACGTATGTTTAACTGTGTACTTGGAAGAGGCAATGTTGTGTGAGTAGGTAAATGTGACACTGCGTGTGATTTTGTCCGTTGTGTTTGCCAGCAAAGGGGGAGTCAATGGAACGCATTGAAGAGGATGACGTTTGTGTTGTGTGTGAAGGATCATCCGGAATAGGGAAGAGGCAGTGACTTTATTTAGTGACGAGTCACATCCGTCACGTCACAGCTTTGTTAAACGGATATCTGTAGTTTTTTATAGGGAGAACGCTTGCCAGGCTAAATCCCACCACGTCCTGGAACTCTGCCGCCAAACGATTTGCTGGAACGGAATTTACCTGAACCACCCAGCTGGCACCACGAAGAGGTTGCTCGGCTAGCCAGCCAACGCTCGGCGCATATCTCGGCTGGAAGCGAACGCAATGAAACGCGCAACGTGCTCCGGGCAAGGCTCCGTGCTAGCCTGAAGAGAGACCGCGAATCTTGGTGGTCTCATCGTGCTTCAGAGATGAACGTGGCCGCGGCCCTTGGAAACCATCGCAATTTGTTCTGTCTGATAAAGGAAACGGGCAGCAGAAGACCTGGTGTTAGTAAAACTATACGTGGCGACAGGGACAGCCTATCCACAATGTGTCAAAACGTTTGGTGCGTTGGGCTGAGCATTATGGAACGCAATTTAATCGGCAAGATTTATTCGATGCTTCGCCAAGCAATGCTCGCCTGCTCCGTGGGCTGTCCGTTTGGATCCACTCTCTCGTGCAGAAGTCGAACGTAATATCGCACTGTTGACGTTGAACGTAACCGCAGGACCAGCTGCACTTCCTTCAAAGCCCCTGCAATAAATCAAGTTCGGAAGAAACGCACCTTTGAGCTTGTTAGGGGGGTGAGGAACTAATGGGATACAAAAAATGCAAAAACAATCGATAAACCGTTGAAATGGTGTATGGGAGCAGGAAAACTGTCCCATCCGATTGCAGCCGGTTCAGTTCGGTTATTATTTTGTCGCCAAGCATTCACAAAGGGCTCGTCGACGGGGTTAGTGGAATTGGGGTGGCGGGAGGGACCGATGGAAGAGGGAAGCAGTCGCGCTTCTATAGTCGCCTCCAAATTAGCTTTGCCTCCATAGAATTTTTCCTCACAGTGGGACTTGACGCTGGCGCTCGGGTGGAGATGGGTCAATTAGGCGAAAGTAGCAAGCCGGGAGGTCTCAGGTTTGGGTGTCGGATGGCTGCATCGACTATATCTTTACCTTGCGTCAGTTGCTGGAGCACCGTCACACAAATTGGCGGCCCACCGTAGTCGTGTTCCTCGATGTCAAAGGTGCCTTCGATTCGGTTGATCGATGTGCCCTTGGAATTGTCTACTCCGGAAAGGTGTGCCCAGAAATTAGGTAAATATTGCCTAAGCATTGTGCGCGCGTAGCAGGGGCAGAGCGCGGGCATACGGATAACTGTCGGCACCCTTCAATAACTCCAGCAGCGTAAGACAAGGATGCCCGCTGTCTCCTTTCCAATTCAACTTCGATATTGACGAAGTCCTGGAATTTGTGTTTACTGGACATGACTTGGAAGGTGTGGACCTACTACCAGAGAGCACGAGACTTCTATGATGCTGAAGCATGCGACAAAACATTGCTGCTCATCTGCGACAGCGGAAATCCCAGGAAGGCGACAAGGAAGACGCGCTGGAGCAGATTAAGCTAGCACTCGAACGGCTCAGCGGCCTTGGGGGCGTTGCTTTGCACCATCGAAATGCAGAGCCTTTTCCCCTCTAGAGGTATAGGCGAGGGATCGCCTCCTGCGCTAACCGGTGTTGGGGGAATCCGCTAACAGAAGGCCGTTCGGAAGAGGATTCCCGACTAGGTTGGTGGAAGTTGTTTGGATGGCAGGGCGGGACCTTGGTATTGCAGACAATGGGGGGGATGGGGGGTTCTCGAACGTGATAAGGAGGGGGGGGGAGCTCCCTCGCCACCCCCCCAGAGAAAGTGCGGTTACTACCCTTGCGCGGCCACCATGGCGAGGCGGCCGCGACATTGACTGTCGCCCTGAAGTGGTAGAGTGTATAATGGCAGCCGGTAAGGTTCGGGCCGTAACTGTACGGTTTGCGAAACCTGGCGCCTCTTAGAAAAGCAGCCATCTAGCGTCCAGTTACCCTATCGACAGGATCTGTGCCTACGCAGGTTTGGCTCCAGCATCTGGTGGGAACGTCGCGGAGTGAGGACTGAGCCGAAAGGCGGGCATTGTAACGACGTGCCCGGTGAATTGAATACGGTACGAGAAAGGATCCTGCTAGTCCGGAAAAAATGGTCAACCCGGCGTCCTTTATCCGCACAGGCTCCGATGGCTGGACCACGTGTTGCGCATGCCAGCTCACCGATTTCCACTACGTGGGTTGCATGCTCACCGGGGATGTGGATGGGAGAAGCGGAGTGGTGGCAAAGCGATGACTTGTTCGAAAGTAACGAAGGTTCTCAATTCGGAGCTGGCCTGGGGTTTAGCGTCGCGGCTCCCTGATTGGAGTCCAAAAGACGGTGAACACGTTTGGCTGGATACACTTGCTAACATGACACTTAGCCAACCTCAGCGGCGTTCGTGTTGCAAATTTCTTTGTGTCTCCGCATCACTTTTAGTCACGCCTCCACCTGTGATTTCATTTCATAGTATAAAACATAACAATTTTCTCTTTTTGCTTAGTAGCCTGCTGGTAGCTTACGGGAACGACGTCTATACGTTGCTGGTAGCGCGGCTGGCATGCAACTTCTGTATTCATTATCCTTTTCTTTTATTTAGTGCGTCACAGTAACTGTGGTGTTTCCCACCCCTGTCTGATGTGTCTAATGGTGCTGAACGACGGGACTGCGCTGGAGGTGCAAGTTGCCAAAGTGCCTGCCTGTTATAACCCACTACCTCGTCCCTACTAGCTTCAGGAGACAGTTGGTCGTTTCTGGTGGCGACGCGTTGCACAGGTAATCGTGCGCGCCTTGGGTTCAAACAGTAGCTTCATGCACTCAAAGTGTAGCGACCACGGTCCAGCCTCCGCCATGGGTGCTTTTGATTCCCCAAATATATGGTGCTTGTGTTGGCCTGTGAAGGAATGTGGGCCCGCTACGTTGATGAAGCCTGGCACACATCTACCTGCATGCCGGTCTTATTCCATAAGGTTTATGCCTAATGGTAGAGATATGGTTAGAGCTGCGGTTGGTGCAGCTCATCCACCAATAATCCCGCTTTAATCACAAATGTCCTGTGAATGGTCGCAGTGACAGGCGAATATTAAATCGAATACCGCAAACCATATATATATTTATATATATATATATATTTAGCAATTTAATTTCATTTTGTTTATTTGTACCGCGGTTACCGTCTCTGCTTCCTTGTTGGTTTGCACAAGGAAATTAGTACGCGTAACACGAGCCACACAACGTGTCTTTTGGTTACGTAATTAGTTTATCGCCTCAGTTGTGTACGCAGCCATATTGGCCAACGGTTGGGAAATTTGCATGCTATGCAACTTAGGTATTGTAACTTATGTAAAACCGCTACTTCACCTTTTCAAATGCCGATTGTAGGACAGAAAGTAACAGCACTTGCTCGATGTATTCCTCCTGTGATAGCGTCCTGGCTTTGATCACAGATATGGTGATATCACCGCCTTATAAGGCCTTTAAATGACGGCATGTGCAGCACACATCAACGATCAGACACCCTTGTTTGATTGAACACACCATTTGTGCAACAGTAGCTCTGGTAACCGTATTGATGAAATGCCTTAGCCCATCACTCTATCTGCCTCTACCTGTTGCTGATAATCACACTTCAGACCAAATGTATAACTACCATTTCGGTGGACGTTTAACTGTTCACTAACAAAAGACAGTGGTATTGCTTGGTTCCAACTGTACCTGCAATCTACAAAACTAATGGAAGGGGTGCCATTCTTACGTTAAATCCAAAATCCCGCACATTCGCTGTGTTATCCCTCATGAGAGGATGTCGCTGCTCCAGCCAATGTTGGTAGTCCATACATAAGTGTGCGGGCGGGTATGACCATATGATCGTGACACGATTACGGGGCCATTACGGGCTACCTAAAAGCCAACGGCCTAAACCTCAGGAGCTAACCATTACATAAGTCTCATCAGACAGAACGATACGATGCCCGCGAACATACATGTGATTAATTTGAACCGGAGGCCAACGATTGCCCGCTCAATAGATTGTGGTTTCCTTGTGCAGACGTTTATACCATTCCCATGGCTGGTATAGTAAATAACCAAACAGCATCACTGTTGCAGCTTGCATTCCGTCATAATTGCATTCACTGCAACTTATTATTATGCTATACGGGATCATATATATTACCTACTGAAGCGTTAATTGTGCAAGCCAGTGCTCTCTTCATAATGACCACATGGCAGGGTTTCCATTCGCTCACAGGGAACCCGGCCAGCAAAGCAAGTATTCAATTTTGCTCTAGTCTGT